>JAODAL010000269.1:170000-187500 GCA_025379985.1 Phyllomedusa bahiana | reverse complement strand
TTCTACCCTGCAGAGCTGTCTCTCATTCCACAAGTCTGTCAGGCTGCACAGTACACATGCTCAGTTATGTCAACCAGCCTAACCAGGAAGTAACTCGCAGAGCCTGTCCTATTTCCTGTAGGACAGGTTTCTGCACAGAAAGGAGCCAGGCAGACATTTGCTTCTCCTATAATGATGATCCCCTAGACAAAACGAACAGACTTTTCTAATTAAATGTATTTAGGCCCTCATCTCTACACTCGCTGCTGATGGACTTTGGGGTATGTGATGTCTGGCGCTCCAGGAATCCCACGGCACGTCAGTACTCCTGTTTCACCACGCAATTTAATGCTTTGTCACGGATTGATCTCATGCTGATCCACCTGTCCCTACTCCCACTTGTCGAGTCGGTACAATATCTTGCTCGCTCCGTTTCGGATCATGCCCCGGGTATAGTGTGTCTTAAGCTGGATAACATGGCACCCAGAACTAGGTGGCGTTTGAACCCATTCTGGTTACAAATTTTACCGCCTACGCAGTACTTCCTCGACAAGTGGCGTGTATTCTTCCAGGATAACGCTGGGTCAGCATCAGTGACGCTGACATGGGATGCCTTTAAGGCATACGCGAGGGGTATCCTGTCGTCCGCTATTAGCGATCTTAAGAGAGGGTTGGCGCACCGGGAGCTTCAGCTAGCTAGGGACGTAACAGAGGCAGAACTTCGCTATACTAGAGACCCGTCTAATGAAAATAGAGCCGAATGGCTGTGTAGGACCAGACTATACCAGTCTTGTTTGCATTCCAAAGCTCAGAAAAAAGCATTTTTTAGTAGACAATCCTACTTTGAGCATGGGGAAAAGTGTGGTAGGCTTCTGGCATGCATGGCGCGTGGTGCTTCTGAGCCCCCGGTGATTTCGGTGCTGTCGTCTGCGGATGGGAATTGCACCCGGGACCCCCTGGTCATACTCGAGGCATTCCGCTCATACTATTCAAATTTGTACTCCTCTAAGATCACTGTTTCAGAATCTGAGATTAGGGACTATCTATCTGCGCTGGCTCTCCCCACTCTGTCGGCAGACGATAGGATATTCCTAGACAGTCCTATTACTGAGCAGGAAATAGTCGACTCCATCCACTCTTTCCAACCATCTAAATCCCTGGGGAGCGATGGGCTTCCGATGGAATTTTATAGGGCATATGAGGGACTTCTTGCCTCTCAGTTATTGGAAGTATATCAGACGGCCATGCGGGATTTGGCGCTTCCAGCCTCGATGTATGAGGCCATTATCGTAGTTCTCCCCAAACCTGGTAAGGACCCTGCACTCTGTGAGTCCTATCGCCCTATTTCCTTGCTCCAGACGGACGTCAAGATCCTGGCCAAACTACTCGCTAGGAGGCTCAATAAGGTCATCTTATCGGTAGTACATGAGGACCAAACGGGGTTTATGCCTTTGAAGTCGACGGCGTTAAATTTAAGACGGTTGTTTACAAATTTACAGGCCACCCATGACGAGGTGGGCTCTAGAATTGTAGTCTCTTTAGACGCGGCTAAGGCCTTCGACTCAATCGAATGGTCCTACCTTTTCCTCACTTTGGAATCATTTGGTTTTGGCCCCTCCTTTATAAATTGGATTCGGTTGCTGTATATGGACCCTATCTCCAGAGTAGCGGTAAATGGGTGGGTTTCAGAACCTTTTACTTCACATGGCGGGACAAGGCAGGGAGGCCCTATTTCCCCCCTACTCTTCGCCCTTGGCGGTCAAAGTTAGAGTTGAGGTAGGCATTAGAGGCCTATCGGCCTATTCTATTTGTGAGAAAGTGAGCCTATACGCCGATGATACTTTGTTGTACCTTGCGAACCCACAGGGCTCTTTGAGTTCTACCTTAGGGATTATTAGGCAATTCGGGTTGTTCTCTGGTATACTGATCAACTGGGAGAAATCTAAAATTTTGCCAATTGACTCATCCGTCCCTATGGCAGAGGCGATAGCCTCCCCGTTGGTCTGGGCCTCTTCCATTACCTATTTGGGCATACAGATATCTAGATCGGTCCAGGAGTTTGAAGCTCTGAACGTTTCCCCCCTCTGTGCATTCTTGCAAAACAAAATTAATAACTGGAAGAAACTTCACCTTTCTACAGCGGCGCGTATTAGCTTAGTTAAGATGACGCTCCTACCTAAAATACTCTATGTTATCCAGCAAGCCCCGGTGTACCTCCCCATTAATGTACTTAATCGCCTCCGAAGCCTGGTACTCTCATTTATATGGCAGGGCCGCAGACATCGGGTAGCAGCAAACAGTTTAACCGCCCCCTGGGACGAAGGGGGGGCTGCCGTTCCGGATATCAATTTATATTATCTGGCAGGTCAGATGTCGCACCTGGCTAGTTGGGGAAATGTGGAGCAGAATAGAGTCTAAGCCTTGATTGTTTCCCCATTTAATTGAGGGTATTTACATCCCCTGCAGCTCCTCTTCTGTGGTACTGCTGTTGCAAGGGGCAGGTTGCATGATTTCCCTATCCTGAGGCAGGCCCTTTTGGTTTGGCAGAAGGTACGCTCATTATACTACTTAGCGGGTATTGATTTATTCTCGCCGATATGGCACTGTAGACTCTTTCCGGACTTGCTCAGCATGTCCTCGGAGGTGAACTAGAGTGCACAGGGGGTGTGGTATATTTCCCACGTGTATTCTGGTTCAGGGTTTCGACCTTTTCCAGAATTACAGGATGAGTTTGGCCTCCTCTCGCCCCAACTGTTTACTTATTTTAGGATTAAGCATGCGGTCACTTCACACTTTTGGCCATACCGGGGCGGTTTTTAAAAAATTTCCATTTCCCCGGTTGCTTCCCCCCCCCCCCCCCCCGACTGCTCATGTGATTTCGCATTTCTACGCACTTCTCTCTTCGCATAATAGGGAGGGTCGTTTGGAGGGCCTTAGGGGGAGATGGGAGGCGGACCTGGGCCCTTTGACGGACGAACACTGGGAGATATGTGTTTCCTCCCCTAAACGGGTTTCTTCCAACCTGAACGATAGAATGACTCAGCTTTTTATTTTACACAGGTCCTACTACACCACTTCTAGGCTTAGTAAGTTTAGGCAAGGATATGCAGACGAATGTCCTAAGTGTCATCTAACTTCAGGTACCTTCCTACATTTAATATGGTCTTGCCCAAAGGTGTTGGGCTTTTGGTCCCAGGTCATCCAGTTTCTAAATGATAAGATGGGGTGCCCGATCCCACTTACCCCCACGGTTTGTCTGTTCGGTCCTGAGCTGGATAGCTTAGGTCCGCGGTCAACATATGCTTTCGCAACTGAAGTTCTCTATTACGCAAGGAAGGCTATTGCGCGAACATGGCTAGCTGCGAGACCCCCTTCGGTGGCTGAGTGGATGGGACTGATTAATAGCATGCTGCCACATCAGAAATGGTTGCTTACGCGTAGGAATAAAGAAGGCAGATTTGATAAGATATGGGGAAGGTGGTCGAGCTCCCCTGGCATGGTGGGTTCGTTAAGGGCTTTGGAATATGAGGGTCCCCTGAGTCCCTGAGATGCGGTCGTTCTGGGCGTTGTCTTTTTTGCTAACTCCTGTTTTCGGGTAACCTGCCCAAGGATTGTGGAACATACTTACCTGTTAGATCATCTGGCCTCTTTATTGGGCTATATCTAGCTCACCTGAACAACTGAAATAACAAAAGTGTTTTGTTGATGCTTTATGCCTTTTGTATGTGTTCCCTGCTTGTTGCAGGGGAGGTTAGTTTCATTCTGGGTGAAACCTTGGGTACTTTCCCATATATCCTCATGGGTTGGTTGATGAAAGTCATGTAACTGCACATATGTATCACTATGTTATCATTTGTTGATAATTATTATGGTAGTGGCGGTTAGCCATATTATGTAACCTATAGGCTTTTGTACCTTTTCTTGATCCTTCAAATAAAGTTTTACTTGTTAATAAAAAAAAAAAAATGTATTTAGAATTTTTTTTTTTTATTATGACATGTAGTTTATCTATTTAGATTTCTTCTTTTACGGGAAAACCCCTTTAAGAACGAAGGCAATTGTTGGATGCAACTCAGAGCGCGATGTCAGAGCATGGGTTATGCTCCATTTACTTTAGGCTCAAGCGCCTTTGATCTCCCATATTTCTTTAGCGCTGTTGCAAGCTATATGCTGCAGCCACTTGCACATGAGCCACCAGACACTCTTCCTCCAGATATGAGCAGAAGGCGGCCAACCTGGGTTCAAAACTCGCACGTATACCGGGACTTACAACATTGCCTTTTGTATGCAAGATGGAACAGTTACATTTTTTAGCGTTTGTCTTACTGTCATAGTGATAGAGGGAGAGAAGCGGAACGCTGGGATATAGAAGTGTAAAGTGTTCGGAGTAGGATTTGAGTAAAAAGCAGAGAAAATCTGTGAGACTGGAAGTCCTGCTTACCCCGTCCACATACAGTGATTAGCAGTTTGCTCTTTATACACACTGATACAGGGAAAGCTGTCAATCACTGTATGTGGGCGGGGTAAGCAGGACTCCTATCATCTCTTAAGAGGTCCGGTCAGTATTTTCTCTGCTTTCTATTCAGAAATCCTGCTCCAAATCATATAACCCTATATATCACAGAGCTCAGGTTCTCTCCTCCTATCACATCCTGCTCTCAGAGAGAGTAGCAAAAACCACTTTGCAAGTTCCGTTTAAGAACAACCCTACAGTATCTTGTTCGCAACCCAGGAACTGCCTAGAATAAAAACTGTACAAAAGACATGCCGAAAAAGTCTGAGCATATTTTGACCTACACTGGGCCTAAGTTATCATAACTGTCTTTTCTGCCCATAACAGCAAATCGGAGCTCGGCTTTCATTTCTTATACTGCTCTGGAGAAATAAAAGCTGAGCTCTGATTGGTTACTATCGGAAACAAAGAGTCTTAGGCTATGTTCACACGGCTGAGTTCGATGATGAATTTTCAGCGTCCAAATCAGTGTCAAAAGCTTATCTGAAAAGTGACTCAATGCAACACTCTTCAGACGAAGTTTTGCATGAGGTTTTCCAACACTGTTTTCTTTCTGTAACACCCATACAAGTAAATAGCCAGGGCAAAAACCACGGCAAAAATGCACCAAAAACCACACCAAGCTTTTAGACGAGGTTTTGAAGCTCTCCATTGATTCCTATAGAGATTTTTAGCATTGAAAATGCTTTAAGACTTGATATGGCACTTCTTTTTCAGCGCTCAAGATAGCGTCCAAAGAAGCGCGTAAAACGCGTGTAAAACCTTGTTGTGTGTGGTCTACAACGCTGTTTAATATAGGAGCCAATGAAAATGGCATCTTGGAGGATTTTGGCTCTGTTTTGGGTAAGGAGATGCTCTGAAAACAGCATCAAAATCAGTCAGGTGAACATATCCGTAGGGCGCGTTCCCACGGCACAAGACCAATACCGGGCTGGGGGGGTCGTCTTTTCTCCACGATGAGTGGAGAAAAGCCCTCCCCTTCACATTGGCTAGCACAGATTCCGTACGGAAACCGGATGTGCTCATTTTTAGCCGGTTTTTCAGGCGGTCTGAAAAACCACAAACCGGCCGAAAAACTGGCCAAAAACCCGTGCCGTGGGGACGTGGCCTTACTGTTAGACAGTTTTGATAAATGAGGCCAACTCTGTGCACAGATGAATCAGTTTAAAGGAAAAAGAGAAGTTCAAAGAACACAAACCTAATAGTGTGCACAAAGCCTATGGGACCCTTCTCTTAATTTTCTTACCTGTCTTTCTTAATGGAAAGTCATCCTTTGAGTCGTACATTCCAAGAACAGGATGGTGGTATGAGCCAGACACTCCACCTTGAGGCGGTGGACTCTGGTCTAAGGAGCTATGTTGAGTCTTCCTGTAGAGTAAGAAAATGCAAAAAATCAGGGTCATACTACAATAAATGAAGACAACAGGTACAATAAAGGGGCAAGTGGCCAAAGGCCTTCACCAGCTGGTTACACCAATTCATGACCCACTCACACCAGTCCCCCGGTGGATAGCTTTAACCACTGTCATTTGTCCATTTAGGTACAATATTTGGACACTTATATGTTTGTGATATACCACTTATGTTGTCAATATATGGCGGCTATTTTTGGTACTCTATGCTGGTATTATTTAGACTTAAAGGGTTTGCCTCACTACAAGGATTGCTTTTTATGTTATAGATCTTGGAAAAACAAGTCACTTTGCAATATATGTCTATTAACAGTGTCCTTCCTATTCCTAGATATCCCCTCTTACATGGGCTGCATCAGCTCCTCAGGTGACTATAGCTACAGATCTGTTTGATCTCTCCTGATAGGCTGCCAGCACTGGTTGCTATAGACCTGGCTTCTACTGCAGCCTAGTAGAAGCCAGTAAACACGCCCCTGAATTCAAAATGAAACCAAGAAAAGAGGACTGAGGTGAGATGAATCAATGTAGTGAGACAACCCCTTTAAGATGGTGGTAAAGCGAACATTCCAGAAGTTTTCATGTGTGACAATCCGGTTGCTGAGACCTCCATTGATATCAAAGGGCAGAATTTTACAGTTGAGTGCTGTGTCCATTTAGTTGTATTCGGATTAGTTAGCCCTCCTGGCAGATGCAAGTAAAGCAAGTGCAGACTTGAATCCTCTCAATAACCTTGTGCGTCACTAACCGTGCAGCTCTGAGGAGAGCCAAGCTAAGCTCACCAAAGGGGCACAGCACTCTGGATGGAAATGGGAGTCTTCTCATTTTTTTGCCTGGTGGCCTCCACACCTCTACATCCCTCTATGCAAGAGGGTCAATACTTAGGGCGACATGTATGAACGGGGTTGCGCCAGTTTTCACTCTACTAGCGAGACACTTTTCCTAGGCCATTTAACCACATTACCCAGTTTACCTAGTATTTACTGAAGCATCAAGCAGGTCTCGCGGTTATCACGTCGTACTAAGTTCCCAAGCACAAATTCAATGCAAGCAACAAGGATTTTGGAGGTTTTTCCAGCGTTCTCTGAGCTTCACCTGGGTATTAGGATTACATAAAATCCAAAAACATGTAGATAGTTTCCTATGGAATTAGCCCTATTCTGTGAAATTTCTGAGATACTATTTGTACCCGGTCTGTTGGCTTTTTTTTTTTGTGTAAATGGGGAAAAAAGTGCATTGTTATAATGTACTATAAAGAAATGTTCTCTATGTGCAAACTTTCTCCTAAAAGAGTGGATTCTGCACAGCTTATAAACAGCAAATTCCCACCACTTACCAAAATCGGGGATCACTGGACATGCAGTGATTCAGGTTCCGGTGGGCTAGAGCCTTCTTCTTATTCAGTACAAATTCCTGTAACTTCATTTTGACTTCAGTGCTTGCAACTGCACCTGCAAATAAAGTGTAAAGACCAATGCATAAATTTACATAAAAAAAGTATATTACAAACAGCACAAATATACAGCTAAAAAGGTAATTTAACACAGAGGCCTAGAGGAACACTGAATATATTCTAAATCGAGAGCATAAAAAAAGCGCCAATATACAGCTAAAAAAAGTAATTTAATGCAGATACATAGAGGAATACCAAATATAGTCTTTACCCAGAGCATGAAAAGAAAAAAAAGCGCCAATACATAGCTAAGGTAACAAAGATACATAGAGGAATAGCAAATATATTCGAAACAAGCACAACAAGAAAACAATCACAAATGTAAACTGTAAGGCTATGTTCACACGGCTTATTCTGGGACGTATTTCAGCCCATAATTCGCTCTGTACTGCACAAATTACAGGCTGAAATACGTCCCAGTCATTATGGTAATCCACAGTTCTCATAGAGAACTATGGATTACGTCTCCTCTCCCTGCTCGCAATATGGCGAGTGGGGGAGAGAAGTGGCATGTCAATTATTCACAGTGTATACGCGCCGAGGATAATGAATGTCTATGGGACCGGCGGGCTGCCCCCCCCCCCCACCTCGCCCCCATACACACGGCGTAATTGTGGAGCGAAATACGTCCCACAATTACACCGTGTGAACCTAGCCTAAGAAGTAACAAGTCAATGCCTTTAGTAATAGTAGCCAATTCGTCAATAACACGGCTTCTTCTTGAAAACCGCTTGGAGAGTAACAAAGGGTGCGTTTACACAGTAAAGACCAAATACCGGTCGTCATTTCCCGACCGGTATTTGGTCTTTACCGTGTTTGCAGATTCAAGCCGTCCCCCTTCGCACCAAACCGGACGGAAAAATGTACATGTTCTAAGTTTTTCGGACTGCCGGCAGTGTAAAAAAAACTGTCAGCCGGAGAATCCGTGCAATGGTCACTGCTGCACGGATTTTATATTAACGTCAATGTTAAAGGTTGACAGTCGGTTTACAGATGGCTTTCAAATTCGAAAACCGTCTCTAAAACCGACGGAAAACCTTTGCCGTGGGGACAAGCCCTAATAAGCAGAGGCTGCCCATCCATATTATCTGGGGGATAGGGCATTTTTAAAAATTTTTTATTTGCACCATTTCAGTTATCTCTGCATGGCGGTGCTATCAAGAATACCTTTTGCAAGCCTCTAGAGCACAGGTGTCAAACTGCGGCCCTCCAGCTGTTGGGAAACTACAACTCCCATCATGCATTTGTATAATCTATAACAGTGGGCATGACGGGAATTGTAGTTTCCTAACAGCTGGAGGGCCGCAGTTTGACACCCGTGCTGTAGAGCATTCCAACTTCTAAAGCAGGCACCCTCAAACTGCGGCCCTCCAGCTGTTGGGAAACTACAATTCCCATCATGTATTTATATAATCTATAACAGTGATCATGATGGGAATTGTAGTTTCCCAACAGCTGGAGGGCCGCAGTTTGAGGGTGCCTGTTCTAAAGGAACACAAAAGCACCCAAAAAACCCATATGTCAGGTTGCCATTTCCGGCACCGGTTTTGCATCTTCAAACAGCAACCTGTCCTCTACTCACTTTCTTTTCCCTTTTCCTTATTCTTCAGCTGCATTAGTTTTTGCTCCCGTTGCTGTTTCTCCATCTCTTGCTCCTGCCGATGTTGCTCCAGTTTTCTCTGGTGTTCTAGAAGCTCCTGCTGATGTTTCATTGCAAGAAGCTCTTGTTGCTGCTGTAAAGTGACACCCAATCAGGTTAGTGACAAGCCAATATCGTCAGAAAGCTCTCAGGAGCATACTCATTGATTAGCCATCTCCTACCTTTACATGCTCATGTAATTGGGCTTCGTGTTGTCTGGACAACTGCTCATGCTGCCTCTGAAATTCTGCTATGAGGAGTTGCCGTTGGATCTGCTGCTTCTGCTTTAGGGCCAGTAGCTCTTGCTGTAGCTGCTGTTCCCTGCCGGCGCCCTCTGACCCCGAGATGGCATATTGGGGATCCAGTCGAAGGTCCATAGGAAGAGTGCCGGAAGCCACTTGGAGTGGCAGAGCAGCACTTACATCAACTAAGGGGTAAAGGAAACAAACAACATCATATACCAATATTTTTGAACCCACAAGACACCGCTTGAAGCCCCCAATTTCCCCAAAAGTCTGTTCAGTAAAGCCAAACAATCAGCCCAATCCCTCATATCTCCGATGGCTTTGCACCACTTTAAAGCCCAGGTTCCAAGCTTGTATATGGCACCAGAACCAAAGCTCTAGCTGCAATATTCGAGTTGCGGCACTTGTCTGGAATGAGCTGCCGTGCCACGCACAAAGGACCACATGTATGAAACGGTTTTGGTCTAAAACTCACTTTTTCCCCCCCATAGAAACCTATGAGGAAAAAAGTGAGTTTTAGACCAAAACTGTTTCATATAGGTGGCACAAAGAAGATGGTATATACGATATTGGATCCCGTTTAATAACGCTAGGGTAAAGCATAAAAAAAAAAAAAAAAAGCTCTCCAATGAAACACAAGATGCAACAAAATAAAATTATATGTGTTACAAGATTTCTGCAATCGGTGCCAAGCTGATGATTCCAGCGGGTCTGTTATCTGCAAGATGCCAGCGGCACGGTTTGGGACTGTTGGCAGAAAAAGTGTTAATAAGAGGAAATGAAGCCATTGCAGCATGCTGTCCATGTGGAGGATGAGATCAAAGCTGGAAGCTCGACTATATGCCAGGAGAAAAGTTCATAAAATTATAGGCATTATAAGGGCACAAAGCTGCATGGATGTGATGCACAATCAGAAAGCATTGTGTTCGGCGGTTGATGCGTCAATTGTGACTCTTGCTCACCAAGCACCCCGAAGAGTAAACTTGTTAGAAAGAGTTGACAGGAAGGCGGGGGAAGGGTCAGGCATGTCGGAGAGGGGACTTTGACATTGAGCCCTCCAGAAAACAAGCAAGCTTCTCTTTTTCCCAGGGGGAGCTCCCCCAGCAACTAGTCCCCAAGCTCCTCTGTTGGGTTTATCTCCCGGGGCTTACGAAAGTAGTTGGAGTGGTGACGTTAACAGACACACAAAGAACGCATTCAGCCCGGCGAGGGAGCCTTCCGCGCTGTGCCATTATAATAGGGCACATTTCCCCACACCAGCTCTTCCCACAATCCAGGACACAGTGGTCTCTGAAGGAAGGATGCTGATGAAGTTGGTGGTTACTGAATGAGAGACTAACATGGAGAGAATAAGGACAGAATGGAAACAAAATGTCATTTGTCAAAAGCAAATTACTCAATATAATCCAAGACTATGAAAGCAACACTGCTCTACTAAAACCATCTATGTGGAAGCTTGGATACAAAAAATCACAAGGATCGTAGGTAACAGCCACGAGAACTGATCACAGACAGGTTATATATATATTCAATACACCCGAGATGTATAGGAAAGAAAAAACACATAATTCAGAAAGCAAAAAGTATCTTTCCATATGGGGCAACTCGATTAAAACTGAATTTTATTTGCTAGTCTGCAGATAAAAATACATTAAAAAAATTTAAAATATTGTACTGATCACATTTTGCATTGTACTACGGTAAAAAAAAAAAAAAATACTCCTGACACAGTTTGCACCAGTTTTTGGCTTCGGGGTTAATAAATCTGTCTATAATTTTAAGCCCATGCCCCTTCCTGGTAAGCTATGCCCACAACTATTTATTTTCATTATTATTTTGAGTGTGTTGCAAACCGTAACTTTTTTGGTGCAATTTTGGTGCAGAGGATTTGTGAAAAAGTTTGTTGTAATTTACTTGAAAAACTGATGTAAATTCTCCCATCCACCACAATCCCAATTTGTAAATTTAAGGTTGTGTTCACATCAGATTTCTCATCTTAGTGGAGCTTGGAAAGCTCCCAGCATATTTGCTAATTGTGTATAGGGTTACACAGTGTTGGACTGGGGCGCCTAGGGCCCACCGGTGGAGGCGATTCTAGGGGCCCACCAGTTGAGCTGTTTCTGGGCTCACTGGTGGAGTTTATTTAGTGTTATTTTCTAACACTACTGTAAATGACTGTACATGCCGCCTATACTCCACCTCTTGCTTTTTTCCTCTCTTTATCAGCTTTTCTGCCTCTCCCAAGAAAAAAAAGTAAAAAAAACAAAACAAACAACAACAACTCAGTGTCTGAAATGCTCAGAGGCCCATCGGGAGTTTACCCTGTTCTCCAGAGGGCCAGTCCAATCCAGAAGTTATATTAGCTCAAGGGGAGTATTTTTTTTAGCCTCCATCAGGAGAGTCAATATACCACTAAATATGTATTGTAGTAAAATATAGACTATACTATTCCATCCAAATAAAAAAAACTATCCATTGAACAGAATCCATTATAGTCTATGGGTGACGAATGCCACGGTATGGCATCCAAACCTTCATGTAATATATAGGTTATGAGCTTTTCAAGCTGTATCCATTAAACAGATGCCCCACAGATAATGAACGCCTCCATAGGACATACATCACAGGCATTACCTGTACGCTATTATGGCATCTGTTTAACATACGTAGTAGGCACTTGATGGTCTGGATTTCTAGGACATAAAAGGCAAAGTGCTCACATTGTCACATTAAAAACCCTAGAGGTTTCTCGATCTTCCTAAGAAACACTGAAATAGCGCCAGAATAAAAATACTATACTAAAAGATATATGGTACACACTCATTAGTAGAAATCTGATCACAGTAAAAGCCAGACTGTGGGGTTATTTCCGTCAGAGAAAGGCTGCGAGCTCAACCTGTTGTCACCGTATTGGTGTCATCGGAAGCTCATTCATGTCCCCGAAGCAGCCGCCCACTCCAGCCTGTCTTCTGCTTCCCTCATTAGGCAGGATAACGTGTTCCAAAGATGCTCCGTATGGCACTGCACGCCTCCGTCGGCAGGAAAGTGACTCACCATAGCTCAGCAGGTGAATCACACACCCTGGAGACAGTCACAGATAGGATCCTGCCGAGAGCTGCTCCTGGGCCGCACCGCTTCAAAACCCATAGACGGAGGCTTAGTTAGATCAGATTTTTCTGCCCTGAGAAAAGCTGCCACCTGTGATCAAATGACAACTAAAAATGCTGAGCGCAAAGCCCTTTCATGACCTGGCACAAAAAGCCAGGAATTGCTTCACCTCGAGGCAAGAACGGACAAGAAAAGCATCGGGTATAGAAACAAGGTCATATCGGAGGAGGCGCTGTGCCCAGTGATAACAATAACTAATATCTGCCTGGATGAAGACATTTTCTGTTGGCTTTAGGCTAGGAAAAAAATATCTTTGGATGGAAGCCCCCCCCCTTAGCAAATCCTTAGGGCTTGTCCCTACGGCAAACGTTTTAAGGTGGTTTTACAGATGTTTTTCGGATTTGATAACCGTCTGTAACGCGACTGTCAACCTTTTACATTGATTTTAATAGGAAATCCGTGCAACAGTCCAAACTGCAAGGATTTTCCACCAGGGTTACTAAAAACATGTTCATTCTTACGCCCGGTTTTCGGGCAGAACACCAACATATGAGTGTGAAGGGGGAAGGCTTGAATCCGCAAACTGTTGACAAAAGCCGTACCCCTACGTGCCAAAAAAAAGACTTAATACCGATCGGAAAATATGTCAAAAAAAATTTCAGAAAATAGGATGGGTAGAGGACTGGGTGCTGGGGCCACCACAAAGAATAAAGAAGGTGATAAAAAAAACCTCTTCATAAATCTCAACGTTAAAGGGGTTTTGCCACGATGTAATGTTGACGTGGGATCCTCCAAAACAGGTATTTAAATCACTTTTCTAAATATATGTGATTACAAAAAGTGAAGCCTCAGTGCTACAGCATTGCTCAGTCCCACTTAGTTTCCTGACAGTTTACATTAGACACGACCAGGACACTGAAAGGAGCTGATCTGGCCGTGCTTGCGTGTTTGCACTTCTTATCTGATGACAGGGAATATGAAAGAGCTTGCAAGGGGCTGGGGAGAAAGTGCAGTGTATGAGTCTGCTGTATAAAGAATCCACTGGTTGTAATATTATTTGAGTAAACTTTAGAGACGCTTCCTGACCCTCTGCTCACCCCCCTCCCTCTCAGCCCCTACAGCCATTCATGCAGCTTTGTTTATATTCTCTCCTGAGCAGATAAGAGGTAAGGAACTCACTTCATGGCAAAACCCCTTTAATACCATAAAAATCTCCATTGAGTTTCACAGGACTGTAAGTTCTTTTTTAGACCCGGACACTCCTTTGATTCCTGAGCCCAGCAATCGCAGCATAAGTTCTCGGCCCATCATTGTAACCAATTATAGATTTATTCTAGTATGAATACAAATGGTCAGGATGTTTAGTCCTGATTAAGATAAAGGAGACTATGCAAAGTAAGAGAGAGTAGGATTTAAAGGAACACTCCAGTTCTTTTTTCCTTCATTTCATTAGAAATTTCTTCTAAGAACACAGCAGTACCAGTAATTTTGCTTATCTGCAGCTGAATACAGGATTTCTCACTGCTGCCATTGTCATGTGACCTGCACTATGAGTAGCTGAAATACACAGCATGGTTGTGTGACCCAGAAATGAATCTCTCTATGCATTTGTATTGGAGGTTAAAAGTCAGTCTCATAGAAAATAATAGAGGGACAGACTTCCTGCTAGTATCAAAAGCACAGCATTAGTGGGGGAGATTTATCAATAGTGTCTAACTCTTAGGCCATGTTCACACGGCTTAAAATGGGCCGTATTTCGGTCCGTAATTACGCGCCGAAGTGCGCCAATTACGGGCCGAAAACGGCCCCTTCATTACGGTAAGTCACAGTTCTCATAGAGAACTATGGATTACGTCTCCTCTCCCCGACCGGCGACTCCTCCGGGCGGGGAGATAATAGACAGTTCACTGTCTAGCGGCGTATACGTGCCGCTAGCAGTGATAGTCTATGGGCCGGCGAAGTGCCGGCCCCCTGCTTACTCCCCCGCTCCCGCCCCGCCCCCGTCCACACGGCGTAATTGCGGGGCGAAATTACGTCCCGCAATTAAGCCGTGTGAACATAGCTTTAGGGTATGTTCGCACAGCGTAATTGCGGCACCCATTTTGCCGCGTATTTGCGCTGTAATATTCACGAAATGCGCGCTGCAATTATGGTAATTAATAGCTCTCATAGAGAGCATTACGCCTCGTCTCCCCCGACGTACCATACGATCTTAGGCTATGTTCACATGGCTTAAATTGGGACGTATTTTGCGGCTTACTGCGCTCAATACGGGGCGAAATACACCCAGTCATTACGGTAATCCACTACAATACGCCGCGGGGGGAGATAAGTGACATGTCAATTACTAGCGGCGAATACGCGCCGCTAGTAATGAATGTCTATTGGGCCGGCGGGCTGCCGACCCCACCACGGGAGTCAGCACGAGCTCCCGAAGTCTCGGCGTAATTGTGGGGCGTAATTACGCCCCGCAATTATGCCGTGTGAACACACCCTTATTGTACGCCGAGGGAGAGACGTGAAATTGTCAATTGTCTGCGATGCTTACGCGCCGCTGACAATACATGTGTATGGGGCCACCCCCCCCCCCCCATCTTGCCTTGGAAGTATGCGCTTCCCAGTGTGTACTTCCAAGACACCCGGAGTATTGCGGCGCGTACAGTACGCGCGCCCAATACGCTGTGTGAACAAACCCTTAGACAGTTTGAAGTTAGGTTACACTGTCTGACAATGCACCACATTTATCATAGTATTGAGAAACCTGGCGCAGGTTAAAAACGGTCTAGTCTAACTTTATACCATCTTTAAGTTGGCTTACTTTAACCCACTAACATGCGCCCGAATTTGGCACATGTGGAGCCACGCCCTCTTTTCACAAAGAAGCCACACCCCTTTTGTCGGACAGGGCCCAGAGGGGTCTGGAAACTGTCTAAAACACGTAGTAAATGTGGTGTAAATCTTGTATTCCATTATTTTTGGCACAAACTGTTTCCTAATTCTGGCACAACTGCTTTGATAAATGTGCCCCAGTGTTTTTCAGCTGATCAGACATCAGGTCCTGTGACCGAACAGTGACTGATGCTTCAGCCAGTAATCCTGCATGCACCTGCAGGTAAGCAAAATTACTGACATTAGTACAGTGTACCTAAAAGCAATTTCTAACTAAGGAGGAACAAAAATCTGAAAAAAAACTGGAGTAGTCCTTTAAGAGAACCTGTTGCTGTTCCTCACATGTCCGTTTTAGTACATAATTATTTTCCCATTGAACCAATTCTGGGTAAAAAATGTGTTGTTAGTTTTTCCCTTTCTAGAAAAAAATATATTTTAATTTAAATATATTATATTTTTTTTTTTTTTTTTTTTTTTTTTTCAGCAGGAATCTTCGCGTATGATATTATGAATCTGTCCGCTGGGCGTGGATATTCCAGTCTTCAAGGGGTGTGTCCCGGCACACACTGGCTGTGTGATTGGGGTATTCCAGGCGGCACCGACACGCCCCCTAATTGGTAACACCCAAATTAGCAATTATTTATAAGAGGAATAACAGGAGAAACAGATTTCAAGACAGGTGCTCCAGAATTGTTATTTCATGGGGAACACTGGTATTTACTTAAACACACATACTGGGAATGGTCACGGGTCCTTTTTTTAAATTTTGGGGGACTTTTAAAATTTGGTCGTAAAAAAGAAAACAACAAAACTGAAAGAGCTCGCTCCGATTACATATCCAAAAAACAAGGAGGTTAATCCTTATTCATTACATACAGGACGATGGGGTCTAGTTGCAGATCTTTATGGAAGAAATGAATGGAATTTAGGCGCCCTTGATGGTGTAAGGTGTACTGGCACTGGAACAACAATCAAAAAAACCAAATTTGGGTATATGACTTATTGGGGCAAGAAACCTTGTAAAAATGTTTTGTGTATTGATTACCGGGGTTTTTATACAAGTTCTAGTTGCCTATTTGACACCGAGGTTTCAGGACAATCCCTTCCTTCATGAATTCCTGTCTGCAGGTCACCAATGACATCTTTATATAAAGTAAACGTCCACCATATCACTTGTAGGAGCAACAGCTTGTGCCGAAGAATCCGAAAAAATATTATAAGGATTTTTATCTATTTATTTATTTCTAATTGGGTGGTTGGTTTTTGTTTTTTTTTAGATTTTTTTTTTCCTTAAAGGGGTCGTATCATTTCATTGAATGGTCTTCAGAATAAGGGGACAGCGAAAACAAGAAACTTTGCAATTGGATGTCATTAGCTAAGCTGTCTTGTTATCACAGGATCCCTTATCTTCTGTTTACATGAAAACCCAGTGCTGGTCGGAGCCCTCCTCCTTGCTTTTCACTAGCGGAGAGCTCTTTTACAGTCTGTTCAGCCCCCTTTCGGCTGTATTCACGGAGCTTGCATTCCGCCTTCACTTAAAAAGTAAGGGACCGGCACATTTTCACTTTGCACAGCCAGAAGAAAAAGAAAAACACTGCAGGGCTTCTATAATCAGGAAACAGCACAATTGTGTGACTGTGCCTAAACCTAGAAGGAGCATTAGAGGCCGAGAGCATTTCACTCGCACAGCTCTGGAGGAGTTTATACAAGACTGGATTCAATTGTAACATGAATGCAACCCTGTGGTATGTAAACAGCTCTTACATATCTGCTGGGGAGAGACACAGTGACATGTGGAGGGGGGGGACACACGGAGCCAGCATGAACAGTGAAAGGGGGCTGATGTCATCCCTTCGGTTAAGAAACACCCAGCTGGGAGGGGAAGAAACGTCCCTGAATTTCTGTAACTGAGAGGCTGTGAGAGCACTGCAACAGGCTAACTGACGAAGCGATACATCCCCTTTAAAGGGGTTGTCTCACTACAAGGTTTCCTTTTTATGTTAAAGATCTTGCAAAAACTAGTCACTTTGCAATATATGTCTATTAACAGTGTCCTACCTATTCTTAGATACCCCCTCTTGTATGGGCTGCATCAGCTCCTCGGGTCACTATAGTTAAAGACCTGTTTGATCTCTCCTGATAGACTGCCAGCACTGATTGCTATTCTACTGCAGCCTAGTAGAAGCCAGTAAACACCCCTGAATTCAAAGTGAAACCAAAAAAACAGGACTGAGGTAAGATTAATCAATGTAGTGAGACAATCTC
>JAODAL010000269.1:67500-165000 GCA_025379985.1 Phyllomedusa bahiana | reverse complement strand
AGGCGGGCAAAACATTAGTCACATGTACACATGGGCAATGGTGCGGACTCTGGTGATGGCAGGATGCCAATTTATTGGAAGTCAAAAACTAGAAAGCTTGATCCCGATTATATCCTATAGATACTCTTTACATTGTGTTATGATATAGTGGATGCTTTTACTTTACATATATGATCCTTGGCAGTTACAACCTTTTAAAACTATGCAAATTCCTACAGAGATCTTATCTGATCTATCTAGGATGCTGGATTTCTGTTCTTTAAGTCGCCAGAGCTAGAACGTTTTTTTTTTTATTAATTTCTTTATTTTTTTCCCATTTTTTTCTTTGTATTCCTATCACTTGTTATTGTGACAAATATATACTTAAATTCTATGCAATTTATGCAATATGTGACGTGTCTGAATATCCAAAATATGCCATTGTTATTTTGTAAATTACACCAGGGCATGTGCGCCCATGAATAGGATACGTGTTTGAATCCTGTAATTGCGATACTGAAGCTTCAAATGTATTGATGTATTCCATCTTACATTGTGATATGCATTTAAGAAAATTTATTAAAATAAAGATGTTTAAAAAAAAACAAAAAACAAACTCGTATGTTACTT
Source organism: Phyllomedusa bahiana (assembly GCA_025379985.1). Classification (NCBI taxonomy): domain Eukaryota; kingdom Metazoa; phylum Chordata; class Amphibia; order Anura; family Hylidae; genus Phyllomedusa; species Phyllomedusa bahiana. The sequence continues at coordinate 164,391 of JAODAL010000269.1, read as the reverse complement.
CATCAGGAAGGATCAGAATCATCATGCCTTTTCTCACTATGGAAACAACCCAGACTCTTATTGTTGCTCTTATTCTTTCTCATTTTGACGACTGTAACTCCCTACTTGTTGATCTCCCTCTCTGTAAACTCTCCCCTCTCCAATCTGTCCTGAATGCAGCAGCCAGGCTTGTCTTTCTTTTCAGCCACTATACTGATGCCTCTACCCTGTGTCAGGCTCTGCACTGGCTGTCTATTCAGAACAGAAAACAACATAAACTCATCACTCTCACCCATAAGGCTCTCCACAGCGCTGCACCCCCCTACATCTCCTCCCTCATCTGTGTCTATTACCCTACCCGTTCTCTCCGCTCTGCTACTGATCTAAGATTACACACCTCACTCATCCGAACCTCCCATGCCCGTCTCCAAGATTTTGCACGTATTGCACCAGTTCTCTGGAACATGTTACCCCATATGATCAGGCAGATTCACAACCCTCACAGTTTTAAATGTGATCTAAAAAGTCATCTTCTTAGACAAGCCTACCAAGATCCCTAATTGTTAACCCCCCAAATTCCGTCACACATTCATCACTTCCTAAACTTTGGCACCCACAGGCACTTATCTGTATATAGATGTATGGTTGGGATGGCCGGTTCATCCACTTTTTTATATAAACTACCCCATATGTATGTCATATGGCTGGATCATTGTAAACCAAGCAATTGTTTCACTCTTACACCCTAATATATTTTAAGCTCTTGCGAGCAGGGCCCTCACAGCTCGTGTCTCATTTGTAGGTAGCTTTTTTATAATGTAATGTCTGGTTTGTCTGTGCTTATACCCTCTATACTATAAAGTGCTGCGAAACATGTTGGCGCTATATAAATAAAGATGATTATTATTATGATGCCTGATGAAGAAGGCGTTTGAAACGCGTTGCAGGAGTTTTCTTGCTTTTAACGTCTAATAAAGTGGTATCTTGCTTTCACCTGCACCAGTCCACGCCACTGTTCATCTACACTCGGCATTGCCATATCTTGACCGTTACCTCCACTGAAGAAGGTGTGCCTCTAAATATAATGCAATGCTGTCAGGTGTACAATGGGGATGTGGCAGGATTCTCTAGTTGGCTCTGCTAACGGTAAGGGCCAAAAACACCACTATTGTGGGCCATGTTCACAGCTCAATCGCTGGACTAAACTGAGCCCAGGAGCAGGCATCTGGCATTATATGCTCCTGGGAAAACATAACAGGTGCATCTGATTGCTGAATAACAACTCATAGATCCCAGTGCTAAGGGAACAATTAAATGATACAGACTGCACATTAGCTTGGTACCTGTTCAGACCAGTATGCAAAAAAGACCACAGTGGGGAGCTAAGGGTGACTATTATTTAAATTTTTTTTGTTGTGGCATACCCAGAGGTGCTGGGCAGCCCGCCTAATCTGTTAGTATGGGCGTCACTAAGAGGCTGTAAGCCAGCATGGTGCACCACACGTTTCGCACCCTTATGTATTTCTTTATCGATATGCAATTATAATACCGGCAACCACCCCCCTCATGTCCTGAGGATGTGCGAGTGGTTGTTTAATGGGTATTTTTTGCATTTATGCAGTCTCTCCATGCAGTACACTGTGGATTTTTTGGAATGCTGGTGTGAACAGGTACCAAGCTAATGTGCAGTCTGTATCATTTAATTGTTCCCTTAGCAGTGGGATCTTTGAGCTGTTATTCAGCAATCAGATGCACCTGTTATGTTTTCCCAGGAGCATATAAGGCTAGATGCCTGCTCCTGGGCTCAGTTTAGTCCAGCTATTGAGCTGTGTACATGGCCCACAATAGTGGTGTACGTAAGTAATGTCCCTTTTTTGTGTGTGTTTAACGGTAAGGGCAATCTAAACCGTTACACACGTGTGATCCTCTAAGTATCCATGCAGAAATAGAATTGGGTAAAGGAAAAGTAACCCTAAATAATGCCTCCATTCAAGCTTGAACAGTTGTCGATGTCTTCAGCCCGTTCCCCCAGCTGTTTCCCTGAGGAGCTATCTGTTGGCTTTCTGATTTAGAACCACTTGATGTCCACATTTTGAACAATCATGCAGTGCATTTTGTTCTTGATTAGGGTGGAACTGACCATTCGTATGCCCCTCCGAGCGTCTTCTAAACACATAAAATGCCATTTGGTACACCGCTAATACTCACCAGTGCTTGGCATGTGTTTGGCACGAGTCTGCGTTAGAAGCTCCACTGGTTGGTCCCGACCAGATATTCCATCTGCAGAGAAAAAGGAGCCGGTTTAAGATCTGCAGCTTGAAGTCATGTCTAAGCCATGCAAAAGAAAAGCAACACACACAGCAGCTATCTTGAGACAGTGTTAAAAAGAATAATGAAATTCACTCTGGGGTCCGTGGCTTAACCAGAATAACCCCTGTACGTTATGTAATAGTGTCTAACCGGCAAAGAGATGACCCTGGAAGGTGTAAGGCTATAGGAGGTGCACCTCAGCCAGAGGTAAGTGCGGTCTGGCAAGGGAAGGGTAAACTGGTCTTGGAGGGGGTGGAAAAAAATCAGGGGAGCGTGAAGAGCCCTCAGCCAGAGGTCTTTAAGGATTCAGTATGTGAATTTCATGCAGTCTCTGTGGAGCACCTGCCCCATCCAAATAATGAATATTAAAAAAAAAAAAAAAAAAAAAAAAAAGAGGGTTCTCCGTTTTGGAAAGGAGGACCTGTGATGAACGAGACCCTTCTAGGAGGCGGGGGGAGGCAGCAGAAAAGGCTATTCATTCTGGGGCAGTTAGATGACAATACAGTGCAGCTGCCGACTGGAATAAAAACCCAGGAGGCGGAGGCTATAAATAGCTCAGAAAGAGACGGCGCAGGGAGCCGACAGATTAAAATGCAGAAGCACGCAGAGCGGGGAGAGCGCGCAGTTCCCAGGACTTCACACGCAGCTCTTTACAGAAGAAAAGAAATCCAGTGTAAAGGGAAGGCATGAAATAAAGCTACAGGAGGAGGAGGTAGAAATGGAGAGGACTGTGGGAAAAATCACTAATACAGGCGGCGGCGGCGGGTCACCCGCCATGTATTCTGGGCAGCTACAAGTTAATGCTATGGACGGCCAAGCAATCCTTTTAACTTCATCCAGGGAACGCTACCCTGTCTTTACTTTCATACTGGTCTAAATATATGTGTCTGGAAAGCACAAGCCGGAGCTATACAACCAGAGACTGCAATGCACTGGAACGCAACCAGCCAGCTCTGTACATCTAGTGTATTAGAGGCAATGGCAAGAAACGACCAAAGACTTATGTAATGGCAAACTAGAAAAAGCACTTTTAGTCCTTTACTTACGAACAGTGCCTCTATTAAGAGCTCATCTCATGCTTAGGAGTCCAGTGGGCGGTCCTACTCAGTGCATGGCAGTTATCACTGTGTGTATAATTATATGGAGAAGTCTGTCAATCATTACTAAAACCGCCCACTGGATTCCTAGATACAGAAAGAACAGCAATTTAAACAAGTTAAAGGGGTTGTCTCGCTACAAGGATTGCTTTTTATGTTAAAGATCTTGCAAAAACAAGTTATTTTGCAACATTTGTCCATTAACAGTGTCCTACCTATTCTGAGATATCCCCTCTTATATGGGCTGCATCAGCTCCTCAGGTCACTATAGCTACAGGTCTGAGCTCTCCTGATAGGCTGCCAGCGCTGGTTACTATAGCTGGCTTCTACTGCAGCCTAGTGGAAACCAGTAAACACGCCCCTGAATTCAAAGTGAAACCAAGAAAAGAGGATGGAGGTAAAATGAATCAATGTAGTGAGACAACCCCTTTAATGTTGTTCGTGTCCAAGCAATCCTTTTAACTTCATCCAGAGAACACTGCCCTATCTTTACCTTCATACTGATCTAAATATACCTATCTGGAGAACACAAGTCGGGACTATATAACTAGAGACTATAATACACTGAAACGCAACCAGACATCTTTGTAGAACTAGTATTATTGGTGAGAAATCACCACCATAAAAGGACAATTTGGAAAACGCTCTTTTGATCAAGTCCTTTACTTACATATAACGCTCATCTTATGCTTAGGAGTCCATCTTATGCTTAGGAGTCAAGTGGGCGGTCCTACTCAGTGCATGGCAGTTATCACTGTATGTATACTTATATGGAGAAGTCTGTCAATCATTACTGAAACTACCCACTAGACTCCTAGATATAGAAAGAACAGCAATTTAAACAAGTTAATGTTGTTCGTGTCCAATCAATCCTTTTAACTTCATCCAGAGAACACTACCCTATCTTTACTTTCATACTGATCTAAATATACCTATCTGGAGAACACAAGCCGTGACTATATACCATGTTTCCCCGAAAATAAGACAAACTTTTTTTTCAAACTTCCTAATATAAGGCGTCCCCTGAAAATAAGACATAGCGGAAGTCATTGCTGCAGCTCCCCATACACCGGGCTGTCCCTAAGGGAGGGCAGAGAGAAAGGTGTGTGTGGGGGCGGGTGTTCCCAAGCCCCGCCCACCCCGAGAAACAGCCCTGGGACATATTGTCTTAGCAGAGGGGTGAAGGACCTGTGCAGGGAGGTCATGTGACTGTGATGTCACCACAGGTCCCAAACATCCCAGGAGAGGAGACAGAAAGTGTACAAGTAAGAGAGGGATGGGGGGAGAACAGAGCAATGATACTGACACACACACACACACACATCTCACAGGATGGCTGACGGGGCATGCTGGAACTTCTAGTTCTACAAGTCCCAAAATGTCACATTTGCCATCCTTTGAGATAAGTCACTGCAGCTGCCATAAAATGTCCTTTACATACACATATCCTATGGTTTGTGACTCTAAACTTTAAGATATATATATATATATATACACATATATATATATATATATATATATATATATATACACATATACACTAGTATAGCATGCTCTTATTTATTCATGGAAAAATAAGACATCCCCTGAAAATAAGACCTAGTGCATCTTTAGGAGCAAAAATTAATGTAAGACACTGTCTTATTTTCGGGGAAACAGGATAACTAGAGACTGTAATACACTGACATCTTTGTAGAACTAGTATTAGGGGTGAGAAATCACCACCATAAAAGGCCAACTTGGAAAAAGCTCTTTTGATCAAGTCCTTCCCTTACATGTAATGCTTATCCTATGCTTAGGAGTCCAGTGGGCGGTGCTACTCAGTGGCTGGCCATTATCTCCATATGCACATTTATATAGGGAAGTCTGTCAATCATTGACTGAGACCGCCCACTGGACTCCTAGACAGCAATTTAAAAAAAGTTAATGTAATAGAGGTCCTAGCAATCTTGAACTTCATCCAGAGAGCACAGTCATTGCTTCCATTCCGGTCTAAAAAAAAAGTATCCCTACCGTGTACACTACGCTTTTGGGTCTGGCAGGAAAAGTGTATACTGCTGGAAAGTAGAGGAAAACTAGTCTACATACGACGGTCTGCTCGTTTGATCTCCGTGAGGCCGCGGCGGCCATGGGGTAGCTTTTCTTCAAGACCCCAACGGATACTGTGGACATCTTCCATAATGCAGTGTGAATGGGCCCTCAGCGACGGAGCTACAAAATGGGATGTAAACGAGGCCTTCGCCACCATAGGAAAGCCGCCTGCACAGGGGAGTAGAGCACATCACCTGACATAACTAACCTTAGCAGAAGTGCATGGAAATCCTACATTTTTGTAAAGGGTGGGATTTTTTTTAAATATATAGATTTTTAAATTTTTATATATCATTTCTAGGTATGCATAAATCCAAGTAGTGTGTATAAATGACTGCAGGGACACTGAGCGAGTACAATTTCTATTGCAGCTTTTTCTGACGATCGAAAATTCACGTCCGAAACATCAATAAATCAATGAATAATTAGGATGCGTTTAACTAAATGCAATGATCACCCTGACAAGCAGGAAAGCCTCCAAAACCACCTGTCTCCTCCTGCACAAGGGCCTATGCAGCAGCGCTGTGGATGCAGCAATCTCTGCATCTCGCTGGCGGAAGCTCCTCCACGCTGATTCTCAGCCAGAGCTATTTATAGAGCTCCCCACAGACTGGACATCACGTGCGCCCTGATGGCATTTTAATAAGCCTTGCATCAAAATACAACCTGCTTTGTAATGCACAAAAAGCCTTTCATATATAGGGCACAGCTGGCACGTGAAAGCAGCCTGAGGGTAACGCTACCTCCTATACACGCTCCAAAAATACATCCGCAGCTTTTCTATTTTTATCCGACTATACTGTGTGGATAAATCTCCAGTGGACGCGCATTAGGAGTTTCCTCATAGCTCACATGGGGCAGTCTTCTGCAGCTTGTCGCTTGGTTTAGGATCTGAGACATAATGAAGAGCAAATGATGCAATCGCAGGCTAAGAGACGGATTCCACCTGCTCACCTACTGTATGGAAGAGGGAGGAAAGCAACAAATCACCGCCGCAGACAGCGCCTGCCCATGTGTTTACATAGAAAAACAATGAACTGCTACATGAGATCAATGCCAGAGCAAATGCGCCCAAGTAACCCTACTGCACTATCTGTTCAAAGGCTATTAAGGGTCACCCGCTGCCACAAAGTGTCAGAATAAAGCATTCATACAAGGCATGGTTGACTATAATGCAGTCCTTCCTTACATCTCTAAGGCTTAGTTCACACGGCGGATTTGGCCGCGGGTTTCGGCCAAAACCTCGTCCAACTCGCGCCCTAAACGCCACCAATTCATTTACATGGTTTCCTATGGGAAACCGCATTGCTATTCCCACGGCGCGGGTTTGGTGCTGCGGACTTGCCGCGCATGTGTGTGAAGTCTCCTGTTAATTCTTGACAGCGAGTCTTCGGTGCTGTGTCGGCGTGGGTTTCGCCGTGCTTTTCGGCACGGTTGTTGCGAGTGTTTAATCCTTCCTATTAATTTGTATGGCCGAAAACCTCGCCGCAAACCATGGCCAAAATCACGCCCCAACCTCGCCCGCGCCGATAAACCACGTCAGGAGACGCGAGTTTGAGACGAGGTTTTGGCCGCGGCAACCACGCTGAAACCCGCACCCAAATCCACTGTGTGAACATCCCCTAATTCTTCCAATCATTATTGGAACCTGCCAGCGAGCAGGTTGACAGATGCATACTCATCAACTTAAAGGGCGCATCCCCACAGCAGTGGACAAATACCGGACAGGTTGCCGGCCGGTATTTGTTCGGTTTTGCGGCCGTCCCCACGGCCGCGGGGGGAGGGGGAGGCTTTTCTCCTTGATGAGCGGAGAACAGCCCTCCCCCACCCATTGAATTGTTCATATTCCGTCCGGAAACCGGACGGAAGAATGAACATGTTCAATGTTTTGCCGCCGGACCGCCGGCGGCAAAACCGTCGGGCGGAAAACCCGTGCAATGGGGACTGCTGCACGGGTTTTCCATAGAGCACAATTGTGCTCATTTTCGCCCGGTTTTTCACGCTGTCTGAGAAGCCGCAAACCGGCTGAAAAACCGGCCGAAAACCCCTGCCGTGGGGACATGGCCAAAGAGATTTTCTCAACTACAATGATTAGCTTCCAACATGTAGGGACAGGTAAATGAAGACTTTTACTAAATACAGCAGGGCTGTGGAGTCGGAGTCGGTGGCTATTTTGCAGGAGTCGGAGTCGTCATAAAATGGACCGACTCCGACTCCCAAAATATATAATAAGTTGGTCCAGTTAGTTCGATGCAGTGCAAAGAGCAAGAGGAATTGGGTCCGGCCAGTGCTACTGCTCCCATATCTTCAGCCTCATCACATGAGGAGTGTAATTGATGACATGGAGCAGGCAAAGCGCTGCCCCAGGGAAAAGATTCCTCTCCCAGGGCAAACAGATTTCAGCAAAATTTTTCACCTGCTTTCAAAAAAGTAGAAGATCAACCATTCATCAAAACTGACTGTGGCTGAGGCAATTCCTTTATACCCTGACATTGTTAGAGATGTTGCCTCTGTGGTCACTGCTTTGCCCCCAACCCAAGTTAGTGTAGAGAGGCCGTTCTCTAGCCTGGAAATAATGAGATCAGATGTGAGGTCATGTATGCAGGATCTGATGGAGGCGATACTATTTCTCAGAACAAATTCAGAGACTCCACAAATGTTCCTGCAGTGTTTTGCATATTTACAATTTTTTTGTGTCCTAAAGTCATATCCAATAAATATATTTTACACTGACCAGCAAAATCGTAACAATGTTTTGAAATTGTGACTTTCAGGCTCCATATCTCTCCATCCACTACAGCTTTGTACATGAGACTACTGTAATTTTATATACAGTCATCTTACATTTTATACATAAATTTGACTTGCAAGTATTTAGCATCTGCTTAGTTACAGTTTTGCTCCTAAAAATCAAAGTATTAAAGGGGTTGTCTCACTACAAGGATGACTTTTTTATGTTAAAGATCTGGTAAAAAGTCACTTTGCAATATGTGTCCATTAACAGTGTCCTACCTATTCCTAGATATCCCCTCTTGTATGAGCTGCATCAGCTCCTCAGGTCGCTATAGCTACAGACCTGTGTGATCTCTCCTGATAGGCTGCCAGCTGGTTGCTATAGCTACACAGACCTGTTTGATCTCTCCTGATAGGCTGCCAGCACTGGTTGCTATAGCTACAGACCTTACTTATCGGCAGCCTGTGGAGCCAGAAAAACATGCCCCTGAATTCAAAATGAACCAAGAAAACAGGACTGGGGTAAGATGAATCAATGTAGTCAGACAACCCCTTTAATTTGTATTATTTTGTTAGTATTTGGTAAATCCACCTTTGGTTTTCAGCTCTGTCTGAATCCTTCTGGGCTCTGGATCAGATTCATGCAGGTCTTGACCAAAATCTGATCCCAGATCTCTTCTACACATTCCCAATGTTGGTGCAGACTGGACTTGGATACAAATACAGCTTTTTCTTCAACTCTACCCACAAGTGTTTAAAGGATCAAAACATTGTTACCATTTTGCTTGTCAGTGTCTGTTCTACCTAAATAGCTTGATTATTGTATCATAAGGTGATAAACAGCCTGATGTTACCATTTTACTACAGTAAAGTTATCGCTTAAACATGCGCCGTGTATGAGGAAGTCAGGAGTTGGGAGTCGGAGGTTTGGGAAATTGAGGAGTCGGAGTCGGGGCTTCGGCTTGCCGACTCCACAGCCCTGAAATACAGTGCTCTTTTTAGATTTCCCTGCTCAGGAGATAAGCACAGGTGTCTCTAGATTTCAGTCTATAGCTTCCTTCTTGATTAGACAGAGAGCAGGGAGTGACATCACCATGGTCAGGTGGAGCACAGACTTTATCTCTAACAAGATTAGCTTGTTTACCCTTGAAAAACAATTGTTTTCACTCCTTCGAGCACTGTAGCTTCGTTTCCCACATATTAAATCTCCTGCAGTCGTCTCATTGTATCAGGATCAACTAGAAATAGCAGAGCCGACAAGCCACAACCTGACCAGGAAAAGTTGACCAGGAAGCTGCCTGTGAAACAGCATGGTGAGACAACCCCTTTAACCAGTTAATGACCAGGTCATGTACTTTCCTTCCTGACCAGGCAAATTTCCTTAGTACAGTATTGTTTTAATGCTGTAACGCTCAGTTATTCTACACATTTTTACACCTTTTCCCCCCTGAGATAATAAAAGCTTTTTTTAACTAAGTTTTACAGAAATTATATATTATATATATATATATATATATATATATATTATATTTATATATATATATATTACTATATATATATATATATATATTATATATATATATATATTTATATACACATACATACACACACACACACACACACACACACACACACACACACAACAACACACACACATATATACACTCACCGGCCACTTTATTAGGTACACCTGTCCAACTGCTCGTTAACACTTAATTTCTAATCAGCCAATCACATGGCGGCAACTCAGTGCATTTAGGCATGTAGACATGGTCAAAACAATCTCCTGCAGTTCAAACCGAGCATCAGTATGGGGAAGAAAGGTGATTTGAGTGCTTTGAACGTGGCATGGTTGTTGGTGCCAGAAGGGCTGGTCTGAGTATTTCAGAAATGCTGATCTCTGGGATTTTCACGCACAACCATCTCTAGGGTTTACAGAGAATGGTCCGAAAAAAGAAAAAAAATCCAGTGAGCGGCAGTCCTGTGGGCGGAAATGCCTTGTTGATGCCAGAGGTCAAAGGAGAATGGGCAGACTGGTTCGAGCTGATAGAAGGCAACAGTGACTCAAATAGCCACCCGTTACAACAAGGTAGCCAGAAGAGCATCTCTGAACGCACAGTACGGCGAACTTTGAGGCAGATGGGCTACAGCAGCAGAAAGACCACACGGGTGCCATCTTTTCAGCTAAGTACAGGAAACTGAGGCTCCAATTTGCCCAAGCTCATCGAAATTGGACAGTAGAAGATTGGAAAAACGTTGCCTGGTCTGATGAGTCTCGATTTCTGCTGCGACTTTTGGATGGTAGGGTCAGAATTTGGCATCAACACATGAAAGCATGGATCCATCCTGCCTTGTATCAACGGTTCAGGTGGTGGTGGTGGTGTCATAGTGTGGGGATATTTTTCTTGGCACTCTTTGGGCCCATTGGTACCAATTGAGCATCGTTGCAGCACCTTGTTGAATCTATGCCACGAAGAATTGAGGCAGTTCTGAAGGCAAAAGGGGGGTCCAACCCGTTACTAGCATGGTGTACCTAATTAAAGTGGACGGTGAGTGTATATACACACACCCAACACACATGCACACATATATTATATTTTTTGTAAATTAGGTGGGAGCTTTTCCCACTTTTTTTAAATACATTTTTCTAACAGCAAAAGTGCTATAAAATAAGTTCAGTATCATGTCCCTTTTCCATCAGTGATGTTAATATACTGGCTATATAAAAATTTAGGGTAGTTGGGGGCAAGGTCAAAAGTTGTGGTTCAAGCCGTTTTACTGTTTTTTTTAATATACAATCTTACTTTTTGTATAAATATATATATTTTGTAAAATTATTTTATTTGAAATATTTTGTCCCCTCCTCCAAAAAAAAATAAAAAATAAAAAAGTCAGAATACTTTTAATTGTTTTAATTGCTGATTTTTCTTGTAACTGGTGTGTTAAATTAGGCACAAACACCTCCTCAAGCTAATGCAGAACTGATCTGGTGCTGACAAGACCCAGCAGTTCGTGCACTTGCTGAGCTCAGACAGCCACGCTATTCTGCAAATACAATGGTGACTGAGAGCTTTATATACAATGATCGAGAGTGAAGGGATGGTAATAATCCGTCCCTGCCTTCTCAGTGGAGAGCCAACACTGACAGCTCTCCACTCGCACAGCAGCTGCACACTCTGCACAGACATGCCAGAACCTCCATGCAGAGTTGGGGTATGTTCACACTGCGTATTGAGTCCGTGTGAACATACATTTTTAGATGCTCGTTTGGATCCGTCTCTCGGATTTGAAACGGACCCAAACACGCAGCTAATAATGTGCAATGTGATTTACATTGCTTTCACTGTGAAACATGCATCAACGTTCAGATGAGTGATCGCAATGCGTTTTTCATTGAGTCTATTTTGCAGCAGTCGGAGTCCTCATAAAATGGACCGACTCAGACTTCTAAAATACATAAGTTTGTCCAGTTAGTTTGATGCAGTGCAAAGAGCAAGAGGAATTGGGACCGGCCAGTGCTTCTGCTCCCATATCTTCAGCCTTATCACATGAGGAGTGTAATTGATGACATGGAGCAGGCAAAGTGCTGCCCCAGGGGAAAAGATTCTGCTCCCATAGCAAACAGATTTCAGCAAAATTTTTCACCTGCTTTCAAAGAAGTAGAAGAGTTCAACCGTTCATCAAAATGGACTGTGGCTGAGGCAATTCCTTTATACCCTGACATTGTTAGAGATGTTGCCCTGTGGTCACCGATTTGCCCCCAACCCAAGTTAGTGTAGAGAGGCCGTTCTCTAGCCTGGAAATAATGAGATCAGATGTGAGGTCATGTATGCAGGATCTGATTGAGGCAAATTCAGAGACTTCACAAATGTTCCTGCAGTGTTTTGCATATTTACATTTTCTTTGGTGTTCTAAAGTCATATCCAATAAATATGTTTTACACTGACAAGCAAAATGGTAACAATGTTTTGAACTTGTGACTTTCAGGCTATATCTCACCATCCACTACAGCTTTGTATATGAGGCTACTGTAATTTTATATACAGTCATCTTACATCTTATACATAAATTTGACTTGCAAGTATTTAGCATCTGCTTAGTTCTGCAGATTCTTTCCTGTAACTGCATTGTTACTGTTTTGCTCCTAAAAATCAAAATGTTAATTTCTATTATTTTGTTAGTGTTTGGGAAATCCACCTTTGGTTTTCAATACTGCCTGGATCCTTCTGGGCTCTGAATCAGATTCAAGCATATATTGACCAAAATCTGATCCCAGGTCTCTTCTACACATTCCCAATTTTGGTGCAGACTGGACTTGGATACAAATACAGCTTTTTCTTCAACTCTACCCACAAGTGTTCAAAAGATCAAAGCATTGTTACCCTTTTGCTTGTCAGTGTCTGTTCTGCCTAAATAGCTTGTTTATTGCATCATAAGGTGATAAAAAGGCTGATGTTAACATTTACTACAGTAAAGTTATCACTTAAACATGCGCCATGTATAAGTGAGTCAAGAGTCGGAGGTTTGGGAAATTGAGCTGGAGTCGGGGCTTCGGCTTGCCGACTCCACAGCCCTGCGCGCCATACTGCGCTTAAATACGGGCGAAATGCGCCCCGGTCATTACAGTAATCCACAGTTCTCAGAGAACTATGGATTACGCCTCCTCTCCCCGCTCGTGCAATACGCCGAGGGGGGGAGATAAGTGACATGTCAATTACTCACGACGTTTACGCGCCGTGAGTAATGCATGTCTATGGGGCCGACGGGCTGCCGGACCTGCCCCGCGGGAGCTCGCGCTCCCGAACACGCAGCGTAATTGCGGGGCGTAATTACGCCCCGCAATTATGCCGTGTCAACATACCATAAGGGTCAACAACGCACCGTGTGAAAGCACCCTTAGGCCGTGTTCACACGGCTTATTCCCGACGGATTTGTGAGCCGTATTGAGCTCACAAATCCACCGTGAATAAGGGGCGGGACCGGAGCGCGGTGGGGGCGCCGCTCCCCGGCCCCATAGACTTGCATTATCCACGGCGCGTATTGCGCCTGAATAATGTGCATGTCACTTTCTCCCCACCCGGCGGATTCGCCGAGCGGGGAGGAGCGACGGAATCCACTGTTCTCTATGAGAGCAGTGGATTACCGTATGACCGGGACGGATTGGCGCCGTACTGAAGTGCAAATCTGGCGCGGAGTACGGCGCCAATCCGTGCCCAAATAAGCCGTGTGAACGAGGCCTTAGGCTGAAAAATTTACTTTATTGAGACACAGCGAGAAGTAATTTTGGTGCAAAGCTGGAGCCCTCTCTTTAGATTTCCCATTGCTTTTGAAACTTTGGGTAAAAAAATTGCCATCAAAAACTGCAGGTGTGATTTCAGTAGAAAGAATTGTTCTCATGTTGCAGCCAATTTGTTAATAATACCCGTACATCCCAACTTTTAAGATGGTCAAAGGGGGACACTTACAGTATAGCGTGTAAGAGATCCAATTTTTAATGCATAGTGATGCACTTAAATACGTTTTTATGAAAATTTGAATTTGAGCATCAAAATATAGAAATTTTTAAGGTCTGCATTTCTCAAAATGATAAAATATTTAAAGGGGTTGTCTCACTACACGGATTGCTTTTTATGTTAAAGATCTTGCAAAAACAAGTCACTTTGCAATATGTGTCCATTAACAGTGTCCTACCTATTCCAAGTTATTCCCTTTTGTATGGGCTCAACATCTCCTCATGTCGCTATATCTACAGACCTGTTTGATCTCTCCTGATAGGCTCCCAGCACTAGTTGCTATAGCTAGACCTGGTATCCTCGGCAGCTTGTCAGTGTCCTACCTATTTCTAGATATCAACTTTGTATGGGCTTCATCATCTCCTCATGTCGCTATAGCTACAGACTTGTTTGATCTCTCCTGATAGGCTGCCAGCACTGGTTGCTATAGCTACAGACCTGTTTGATCTCTCCCGATAGGCTGCCGGCACTGGTTGCTATAGCTACAGACCTGGTGTCCTCAGCAGTTTGTCAGTAAAAACCAGTAAACACTGAATTTAAAAATGAAACTGAGAAAACAGGACTGAGGTAAAGTGAATCGATGTAGTGAGACAACCCCTTTAAGTTGCAGACTAATATACAGTTAGCAGTTGGACAGGTAATTTTATGAGAAATATAGGAAGTTTATTTATGCAAATCTATTTCCCATGTGAAAAAGAAGGACAATCAAAGAGCAAAGCGGGGCATGGGTTAAAAAGAGGGACACTTGGGAGCTATGAATATTATCAGAACTGTGATGGGCGTGGTTGCGTCTGTATGAGGTGGTCACAACACGAGAACACACTTCCATCATTTATGTAGTACAAATAGGTGTAATCCGGTGCATACATTTCTATCCACAGTAAACAGGCCACTGTGAAGGTGTTATCCATGGCAACACAGACACTAGAAGATTAAAACCTGTGAAAGAATATGTAAAATAAAAAAAAGTGTCTTTTATATAGTCTTTGCTAAAAAAGAGGGGAGGGAGGCGACAAGGCAATGAATGCCCTCGGCCCAAGAATAGGCGTCTCAATGAATTCTGATTAATCAGAGCATTCACAGCGCAGTTTAGACAGAGGTTTCAATGAATCTATGCACTAAATATCTGACAGAAAAGAGAAAGAAATCCACCATGTTCATTACTAGCTATTCACGGCTTTTATTTCAGACGAGTAAAATGCAGTAATTGAGCAGCTGTGAGCATTATTCCAAGTACCGGCAGGAGAATCCCGCCACCGATTCTGTCTGCAAGATGTCTCCTGCCATTGCCTCGTCCTCTCCCTTGTAGACAGTCACCTGTGTGCCCAGAAATAGCGAAATATGCAACAAACAGTCTTGTTTAGGTCTGTTCATGCATTTGTCATAACGGACCTCATTTATCAAAGCCATTGCTCTTGTTGTCCATAGCAACCAGAGCTCATAGCAACCAATCAGAGCCCTGCTTTCACTGTTCCTGAGCTCTAATCGGTTGCTATGAGCAACAGAGACTTTCACTATTCGGCCATGTTCACACGCCTTATTTTGACGTGGTTTTGGACGAGGTTTTCGGAGCATTTCCTCGCCCAAAACCTTGTTCAAAACGCCCCCAGTTTTATTTAATTGATTCCTATATAAAACCTCATTGTAGTTCACACACGACTAGGTTTTTACTCGCTTCTTTGGAAGCGCTGAAAAAGAAGTGTCATGTCAATTCTTGATGCGTGTTTTAGGCGCAGTTTTCGGCACGGTTTTTGTCCTGGCTATTAATATGTATAGGTGAAAACCTCATCCAAAACCTTGCCGAGAAACGCCTCTAAAACCTCTTCTGAAGAAGCGCGTTTCAGGCGAGGTTTTGAGCGGAAACGGTCTGGAAACCTTGTCCAAAACCACGTCCAAATAAGCCATGTGAACATACCCTTAGGGTATGTTCACATGTCGGATTTCTACGCAGTTTTCGGAGCTTTTCTGCTCCCAAAACAGCAGCAAAACCTCACCTGAAACACGCTTCTTCAGAAGAGGTTTTAGACGCGTATCTTGGCAAGTTTTTGATGCGTTTTTGGATGAAGTTTTCAACCATACAAATTAATAGCCAGGTCAAAAACCGTGTCCTAAAAGGCACCGAGAAACGCTTCAAGAATTGATTAGGCACTTCTTTTTCAGCGCTCAAAACAGCTTCCAAAGAAGCGCGTAAAAACCTTGCCGTGTGTGAACTACAATGTTGTTTTACATAAGAATCTATGAAAAGGAAATGGGGGCATTTTGGATGCTGTTTTGAAAGCAGAGACGCTCCGACAACTGCATCATAATCAGTCGTGTGACCATACCCTTAGGGTGCTTTCACACGGCAAAGACAAAATACCGGTCATTGCTTTTTATGTTAAAGATTAAACAAGTCACTTTGCAACATATATCCATTAACAGTGTCCAACCTATTCCTAGATATCCCCTCTTGTATGGACTGCATCAGCTTCTCGGGTCGCTATAGCTACAGACCTGATCTCTCCTGATAGGCTGCCAGCACTGGTTGCTATAGCTACAGACCTGGCTTCTACTGCAGTCTAGTAGAAGCCGGTAAGCAGGCCCCTGAATTCAAAATGAAACCAAGAAAACAGGTCGAATTAATGTAGTGAGACAACCTCTTTGAAGGGGTTTTGCTACAAAGGCATTTCATGCCTGTTTCTTTCCAGCTTCAGCTTTCAGTGTGCTCCAAAGGGGGCGTGTATGATTTGTTTGAACTCCATATCATGTGACCCAGCAGGCTTGACATCACTATGCATTTCCCCACAGTGTTCTCACTCAAGTCAACATAGGGATCATAGGTTCAAATCTCTGCAGAAGCCATACTTGGATTTTATTTTTGTCTCAATGCACACACCTGATTGAGTTTTCTTTCTGCTTGTTATTTGTTTACACTGTTTGACTACTTACTAAGGAGTATAGAGGACAGGAGTCGAATTACAGCAGCTGGGGTTTTACACTCGCTTAGCAGCGAGTGTGTGTGATTACTATGCAGGGAAGAGACTGACAGTAACTGTCTGAAATGAGAGATGATGTCTGAGCATGTGCAACCAGGACTGAAGAGCTCTCATCACTGGTCATATCCCCTGTAGCCGCTAAAACTAATATGGTACAGAATTTGTAATAATGATAAATGGTGCAAATGTTTATTATTTAATTTGCAAGCTTCCCACATCAATTTTACTTTGTGGCAAAACCCATTTTAAGCTGCACACATGTGGAATTGCATCATGTATCCTAATATATCATAGCTATATGACCTTAGAAGCAAAGTTATCCAGGGGATACAACCAGTGAGGAGAGCTCCTCATTCTTGGCCGCATATGCTCTGACATCACTTCTCCTCTCAGGCAGCTACGGTCAGTCTCCTCCCTGCCTAGTAATCACACACACTCACTGCTGAGCGGGTTTTCAACCCCAGGAGCTGTCATCCTACTCCGGTGCTCTAGTCTCCTTAGTAATTAGTCAAAACAGTGACAATAAATAAAAACAGAAACCTCCATCAGGTATGTGTATTGAGAAGAAAAAAAAAATCTACATTTGACTCCTGCAGGAATATAAACCCAGTGACAACCACTGGGCTACATTGTTGCTCACAGATCTTTACATAAACAGAACTTTGTTTGCCTATAGTGGGCACACTATAGGGAAGAGCATGGTGATGTCAAGTCTGCTGGGTCACATGATCTGAGTTCAAATAAATATGAAAGGCCTGAATTTGGCTCTATTGAGAGGTAAAGATAGCGTAGGACCACCCGACTTGAGATCACGTTGTAAGTTCGTGGGTGGCTTAGGCATTTTTGATCAAAAACATGTGAACTAAGAATCTCAAAGTTTTTTTCATGTATGATAGATAGCATAAATGCTTCTTTAGGGATTTCCATGTAATGTATCACCCCCATTTTGAGCACACAAAGCTGAAGCAGGACAAATCAGGCATGAAATGCATTTGTGGCAAAACCTCTGTAAAGTGCAGCCATGGGTAATGCTTGCTAATTAGCAGTAGATTAACAGTGCCATTAGTGGGCACTAATATATGTATAAGCACACCCTCAGGGGGAATCTTTCAGCCAATTTTTTTTTTTTTTTTACTAATTTTTTACTAATTAAAATAACATACTGATACATATTTTCTCTTAGCCACTTATTTTCTCACTGTAGATTTCTTATTTCTGTTTTCTGTATATAATTATGGGGGCAGCCATCTTGCCTGAGCGTTTAACAGCATTTAGAGCGATGCTTTACAGCAGTTTCATGGACATACAAGCCTGTGAACAGGAGCAGACCCATTGACTTCTGTAGAAGAGTTTTCTTGACATGTCCTGTGACCTAGGAAGAAGTCAGTGTGCAGGGAAAAGGAGAGGATAAAGTGTGACTATGTCCTATTGCGAATGAGGAATCCAGTGTTATCTACACATTGGTGTCCCCTTTCAGAGTAATCCTGCTTGCATGGATAATGAGGACATTGCTGAAAAGTTCTCTCTACAAAACAGGAAGTGTCAGACTATTATTAGGCCTAGAAGCGAAAGTGAAAACTGCAGGAATTCAGGATTTGAAAAAAAAAAAATTGATAGTGATATAGAAAATAAAAAAGACACAACCAAAAATTCATAGAAAATAGGTCTAATATAAAAAAAAAGTTATTTTCTCATAACACGCTCCCTTTAAGCACTAGGGCAAGTGAGGAATCATAGCACAGGTGACAATGTGGTACAATCTGAGTACTGGCCAGTTCCCTGACAAGGGGTCACATTTGCCAGCATTGTGATAAGTAAATACAACTCGCAAGTCAAGAAATGCAATACACACCAATTAGCTATAAAACTCATAGAAGCAGACACTGGTGGATATATCAAATTGCTGAATCAGTCAATACAACACCTGAACTGCAATGAGATCATCTAAAACACATGCACTGCTGGTGTGGTTCAAGGCCAAGTGCGAGAATCACTGCTGTATAAAGTGATGAAATACAGCAACCTGTGGAACATTAAGCACTTATCACGTTACTGCAAAACAGGAAACACGGATGAGTTTTCTCTAACTAGAACCAACTTACAAAAGAGTGAAGCCAAAAAGATGAGCGAGAGCAAATATAACACAATGTGCTTCTAACATATTCTATTAGTAAGTGTCCAGTGTGTAACCAATTATGCATCCCACCCCAGCCTTCCATCCACCACCCCCCAAAAAAGAGAAGGGGAGCTACATTTTTTGCTTTGTGCATCAGCCGCAAAAGCGTGACTTGTGAACAAAAAGTATACGTGCGATAATTTGAGCGAACATAGTCCCAATTTGGACTATGTTTGTCCTGTAGAGCTCTATGGCACCATTACCAGCCCATCATAGTTTCTGTCAAGATGTGCCAAAATTAGGCGTGTGCCTCCAAGTACATTTGGCATGTTTTACTATAAGGAACGATTGCTTTAGACTGGCATACAACACACCAATCTAAGTAAGGCTGCGCGCACACCACGTTTCTGGCTTCCACTTAACTTACACGCCAAGCAACATAAGTTAGACCAGGGGCCCCAACTCCAGTCCTCAAAGTCCACCAACAGGTTTATGGTGTACATGTAGCGTTTACGCCAGGAAGGCTCCCAACCTATACGTTAAAAGGCATCCATATGCTTAAAAGGGTTGTCTCACTTTTGACAATGTTGGCATATTGCTAGGGTATTCCGTCACTGCCTGATAGGTGCAGGTCACAGAGGTGGGACTCGAACCTGTCTTCTAAATGTGCCACGACACCTCTCTGTTCTGAACGGGGAGGTAGTCTGGAGTCTCCCATAGAGAAGAATGGGAGTTCAAATTACAGCCGAACATCGCCACTCAGCTATACTCAAGTCTATGGAAGAGTCCCGACCATCTCTCCGTTCAGAGTTGACAGGTTTCGGGGCTTGTTTAGGAGATAGGTGCGGGTCCCAGAAGTGGGCCTTTCAGACAATGATGGCATATCCTAGTAATACTGTATGTATTCAATGTCTAAAGAGGGACAACCCCTTTTAATGGCCCAATAAAGGCTAAAGGTGTGACCTGGAATAGCGTAGGACCGTACACTATTCTATACAAGGAAAAAAAAAAAAAAAAAAGAAACCCCCTTTTTTTTTTTTTTTTAAATAAGACTTTATTGATGAGGGATGCCACTTATTTGCATCTACCAGAGGTATCCATTAAACGATATGTCCTGATGAGTCAGAAGCGTAGGGTGTGCCTAACTTTAGCCTAGTCTGACAGTTCTGTACTGTAGAAGCAATGTAACCCATGTTAACTATAGACTAATAAGCATTTTTAGATCCCATAGTTTTTTTTCTCTACTTGATCTGGGAAAAAAAAACACACTATAATTAAAATTATTTACTTGCATTTGGTTGATTGATAGCTGAACATTCAGACTGCACGCAACATACGGTAACTCAAACATCACACAACCTGAATGGTCATCCACTAAATGTGGTGATTCTATAGTTTTTGCCAGCGGTCGTAATATTACCCATAAATCGCTATGGACAGATCTACTGTACACATAACAAGCATCAATTCTATTACAGTCAAAACCCTGCACACATGTAAGATCCAGGGAGACCAGACTACCACAAGGTTGAGCCGAGAACATGACGACAAAGCTCTAATGTGTCTACACAACTGCAGTAATATGCAGGGAAGGTGATTTCACTGGGACTCGGAGGAATAACCATTCTGCGTCATCCGTCTCCCTTGACATGATGCTGATCAAATACCCAGAGAACAAAGCTGAGGTTTCACAAAGTTAGACATTAAAAGGAACTGTAACATCAAAAATTCAATTTACTTCAATGTATCCAGCAAAGTTTTATATATACATACTGGACCGGTGTACAGTGAGAAGTTAACTACTGTAAATGATAGGAACCCCTTAAACCTTTCTGCTGGCTAGTTTGCGTTTTTAGTAGCTAGAAACAGAAGTTAAAGGTGTTGTCTACTATTTATTGTACTTGTTACATATGTAATAGGAAAACAATTTTCTAATATACGTGTATTAAAAATTCTGCTGATAAACCTATTTTATAGCAATGCAATAGGCCCCTATATAAGGGAAAAAAAATATGGCTTGGAAAGTGGGCTGCATCATTTTTTTTCTACAAAATTAGTACAAGAAGTATAGAAGCAGAATTTTTAAAACCTATTAGAAAATTATATGAATTCCAATTATAGGCATAATCTATAGAAAATAAAAGTCGACAATCCCTTTAAAAAAAAAAGTTAAACCAAAGATTTTTGAAAAAATTGGACTACTGGGTTCTTAAACTTGCCCATCCCAGTATCAGACCTGTATGTACTACAGGAGATTTCGGACCATCTTCTTTTATACCAGATCATGAAAGTTGGGTTTTCATCCAACCACTGGGACAGATACAGACTATGCTCAAACTCACAATACCTCCTTCCATTGACTTTAAGGGAACGTAATTTTACACTTATTTTGAGGTGTATTTTGAGATGCATTATGCCCAAAAATAAGGCTCAAACAATGTTCTATGTAGCTCTCATTGATGCCAATGTAAAATATGTGCCGTCATACACGACACGTATGTTACAAGTGTATTGGCGACGCCCATTTAGGGACGATTTCACTCATGTAAATGTAAGTGCCTTGTCAATTCTTGAGCCGTTTACGCGAGTGAAATCCCCATCGAAACAATGGTGGAGTGTATTTTCGATGCAAAAATGCTGCACAATACATTCCACACTTTGCAAACAATACACGACTCTAACTAGCGTGTTTTGAAGCGTAAATTTACACTTCAAAATTACATTGTGTGAACATGCCCCAACAGTAATGCTCCAGCAGTAATGAGGAGCAAA
Organism: Phyllomedusa bahiana; assembly: GCA_025379985.1. NCBI lineage: Eukaryota > Metazoa > Chordata > Amphibia > Anura > Hylidae > Phyllomedusa > Phyllomedusa bahiana. The sequence goes on along the minus strand of JAODAL010000269.1, from coordinate 142,805 downwards.
GAAAAGTTATAACCGGCAAAGGCTTCAGGACTTTAGTAGTATATTCAGTGAGTCAAACCTCCTGATATCCAAATAGATAAAATATCGGAGAATTTGAGAAGGTTTTTGATAAGCTGCACTTTTGTCAAAGAACAGTAATTATAATGGTGTTCCAGTGAACCTCTTCTTTTCGGATACATGGAACTATATTGTTGCCTGCAAGGCTCGGGTACGAGACAACGGACAATAATCTAAAACTTCTGTGATCCATCCTTCATATCAAAGGCTGCAGCAGGAGAAGAAGGTTCAAAATCCAATATGTGAGAACACTTAACGGGTGAGGGTCTCTGCCATAAAGCCTCTACTCCGAATTTAAGAGACTTGCATCTATGACTGACATGTCCGTTTCAGTAAATTTTGGTATTCAACCTAAAACAATTCCTCAAATCTCCGTGTTGTGCTGTTCCTCTGTTTTTTCTCTCTAGAAATGTATTACTGAATCGGTCAGCTGGGTGTTACCAATTGGGGGTGTGTCTTTGAATAACCTGACACTGCCCAATCCGTGCAGTTAGTAGAAGGACACGACCCTTTGAAAACTGGGAATGGTAACACCCATCTGACGGATTCAGTAATATATTTATAGAAGAAACAGCACAACACAGAGTTATAAGAGAAGATGCTCCAGGACTGGTATTTCACAGGGAACACAAGGATTTATAGGCGTTGAGGAGATGCAACTGGTCCTCTTTAAAATGGTTCAACAGCTCTGCTGTAAACAGGACCGTTTCAGTTAAAAAAAAAAAAAAAAAAAAAGTTGTGGTTACCATGAAACAATATTTTGGGGGAATCTTTTTCTAATATTGTGCGGTTCCTCTATTTTTCCTCCTTGAAATGTATTAATGAATTCACACCTGGGTGTTACTCTTTGAAGGAGTGTCCCCACACAGTCATTGACAATGTCAGAATGTGTAGAGACACACCCCTTTGACACGGTGATTGGTGACACCCAGTTGACAATTTATTCATAAGCTTAGAAATATTCAAGAGGAATAACAGAGGAACACCACATTGCAGAATTGGGAGGAAAGATGCTACAGGTTTGTTGTTTTGTGGGAAGTATAAGTAATAGCTATAATAGACACAGCAGGAGAGCGGACAGGTCCTTTTAAGAGAAAAATATAAAGGTTTACAAGATCCAGCTTAAAACCGTCAGCTCACTGGAAGTCAAAAATAGAACAAGAAAAGCAGAGAGGTTGTAAGTGAACATGCTTGTGTTTGCTTTTTCCTCAGCATCCATTTAGTCATTAACTTCAGGCTGTGGGATGTGTGCTTTGCTGCGTGGGTGGGAAAAGAGTATAAGAAAAAAAATACTCTATTACATGTTAACTCTATGCTTCATAGTCATTTTCGGGGCTTATTTAGTTACAATACAAAAGGGTTTATTATCTGCTTTGTTTAGGCTGCATTAAAGAGAATCTGGCAGCTCTCCTGACACGTCTATCTTAGCATAAAAGAAGATGAAAGATAATTCTGCATCAAATTTTCTTTGTTCTTAAAAGGGCGTCCGAATCCTACAAAATATAAATACTAAGCTGCTGGTGCCCAATGTACAAAAAATAAAAATACTCACCTTCCTCCTCACCTCAGTTCCACCACTACCTAAAAAAAAAAAAAAAAAAGCAATGGCTGTGCCCGTTTTTCTGTTACTTTCTTTTGCTTATGGTCACGGTCCACTCCCTTACTTCAACGTTCAGAAGTGAACAGCTCCGAATGCCGCGCGGCCCGAGGCAGTGGCAGCCAATCAATGGCTGCAGTAGTGACGCTTGCGTTCAGAAAAAGGAGGAAACATGCAGAAGACGGGGCGATCCAGCACTGAAACAGAGGAAGAAGTATGGGTGCGTTCACAATGGCACTGACCAAATTCCGGTTGGATTTTCCAACCAGTATTTAGTCTTTTTTTGCCACTCGGCAGGCGGCTTTTGTCCGTGGTTTGCGGATCCGCCCGTCCCCCTTCGCACCCACATGTTCATGTTCTGCCTGGTAACCGGGTGTAAGAATGAACATGTTCTAAGTTTTTTTTTACACCAGTGGTGTAAAAAAAAAACGTCCGGCAGAAAATCCACACAGTTGTTCACACTGGGCGGATTTTCTGCCGGTCGTTTTTTTTTAAGTGTATTTAAGTCTATGGGGATGGTTGACAGCCTGTTTACAGACTGTTTTTAAAGAGAACCTGTCACATAGTTTTTGCCTCCCTGTTTGAGGGCAGAACAAGCTAGTGTCAGACCTGCTGTTTCCAGCGCTGTGTCCCTTATTCTGTAAGATGCTGTAGTTTTCGTGTATTTAATGCTCAAATCTGCAGTTTTCAGCCAGAAGAGTCATTTAAAAAGAGTCAGTTTTTTTCATGTCCCGCCCACCTGAGGCTAGCCCTGCCCACCTCAACTGACAACCCTATTACTTTGAATAGGTAGAAACATGAGAATAACTGTCAGTGGGCGGGGATAGCCATTGGTGGGCGGGGCTAACACCTGCTCATGAATAAGATTTGAGGGGTAAATGCTCTAAAACTGCCTCATCTTACAGAATAAGGGGCACAGCGCTGGAAACAGCATGTCTGTCACTAGCTTGTGCTGCCCTCAGCAGGGGGGCATAAACTATGTGACAGGTTCCCTTTAAATCCGAAAAACGTCCATAAATAAGACTGAAAACCCTATAGGTTTAAAAAAAAAAAAAAAAAAAAAAAATTATTAGGCACTAGCAGCTAGGTACTTATTTATAGGAACTGCACAACCCCTCTCAAGGGATTGTCCATTAATCATTAAAAAAAAAAAAGTTATGCTAGTCAGGGCCCCTAAAAGAGAAAAAAAAAAAGGTTCACCGTACGCTTTATTCCAGGGCCACCCTCTGTTATGTGATGTTGCAGCCAATCACTGGACTTGGCAGTCACATGCTGTTCATACAGAAAGTTACCTTAGAGACCGGTGACTGGCTTCAGTATCACATGATATCGGCAGGAAGCACTGTAATCGGCAGCTGTGCTGAAACTAAGCAGGATCCACATGCGAATTTGCAATTTTTTTTTTACATTTTTTGTATCTTTACACTAAAGGACAATACATTTAAAGGGGTTGTCTCACTACATCGATTCATCTTACCTCAGTCCTGTTTTCTAGGTTTTATTTTTAATTCAGGGGCATGTTTACTGGCTTCCACTAGGCTGCAGTAGAAGCCAGGTCTGTAGCTATAGCAACCTGAGAAGCTGATGCAGCCCATACAAGAGGGGATATCTAGGAATAGGTAGACCATTGCTAATGGACACATATTACAAAGTGACTTGTTTTTGCAAGATCTTTAACATAAAAAGCAATCCTTGTAGTGAGACAACCCCTTTAATGCTGTGCCATTTCTCCTCAAAATTTCTGAAGAAATTAATAACTGGGTGTTATCATTCTTCTTGTCAAAGAGGCGTGCCCCAAGAGTCCGAAACAATCAGGATGGATTTTGATAATTCATAAATATTCATTAAGACGAAGGATACGTTCACATGACTGATTTGGACCCTGCTTTTATTAGAAGCGGATGCGCTCCCAAAACGTCTAAAAATGCCCCTAGTTCATTTTCATTGATTCCTATGTAAAAGACGCTGTAGTTCACACACAACATGGTTTTTCTGAGTGTTTTAATCGCTTATTTTCAGCACTGTAAAATAATGGACGTCAATTCTTGAGGTGTTTTCTATTAGTAAAATGCCCACAGGAATCAATGAAGAGCTTCAAAACCTTGTCTAAAACCTCATCCACAAGTGTGGCACGTTGACGCTGCTTTGGACTTCCCTGGCAAGTCACTTGTATGGGTGAATTCACCCAGCTTAATGCCGGCGTATAGTGGCGCGCACTGTGCGTGCCGCTATATGCCAGCTGGGCAGCACATACTTGTAAAGCGCTCTGTGCTGGCCCCCATTCACGTTCATTTTAAAATCATAGCACTTAATGGGTGCTTGGATTTTACCGTAATTCCGGGCCGTACTTCGGGTGTATTGCAGCACAATTACGCCCTGAAGTACAGCCCACAATTACGCTGTGTGAACATACCCTATAAGTGTTTCAGAAAGAAAAACAGCGCTGAAAACCACATGGAAAAAAACCTCATCAAATCCTCGTCTGAAAACTGCTGCATATAAGGCGTTTTTCAGACGAGTATTTGATGCCGATTTGGATGTTGAAAAATTAGCGTGAAAATCAGCCGTGTGAACATAACCAAACAGGGTAACAGCACAGCTACACTAAGAAAATCAGACAAACAAGCAACAAATGTCTTCTGATGTGGCCATTTACAATGCAATAAAAGTATGAGGATCAGCAGCCCCGGCAGTGGCAAGTCTGCTGGAAGCAGGAGACATAGGTCCCAAGACTGGTCCTGAAGCTTCAGACATGCTCTATAATGACAGCCTGCAAATTGTTATAAGGACCCTTATAGATGTCCACAATGTACGATTCCTGGGCACTTAAGGGTACGTTCACACGGCTGATTTGGACGCTGAATTTTCAGGGTCCAAGCCTCATCTGAAAAGCGACTCAATGACCTCTTATCAGATGAAGTTTTGATCAGGTTGCTTCCAGGGCTGTGGAGTCGGAGTCGGTGGCTATTTTGCAGGAGTCGGAGTCGTCAGAAAATGGACCGACTCCGACTCCCAAAATATATAATAAGTTGGTCCAGTTAGTTCGATGCAAAGAGCAAGAGGGATTGGGTCCGGCCAGTGCTACTGCTCCCATATCTTCAGCCTCATCACATGAGGAGTGTAATTGATGACAGCCCATGTCCCCCCATCTCATCCTTGCAATCCTCTGTCTGGCTGTAAGGAAAATAAGGCTGCGTCAACACAGCAAAGTACAAATACAAATATGCATTTAAACAGTATTTAAACACACTGTTTTAGTGGGGTTTTTTAACCAGTTTTTAACCGTTTTCCACGTGAAAGCAGATAATTGAACATGTTCTAAGTTTTTTGAAAAAAATGGCGGTTTTGTAATCCAAACTCCGAAAATTCAAGCCGTGTAGACTACAGCTTGGATTTTCAATTGAGGTTAATGGGCATGGTTTTACAGTCGCATTTTGACAATTTTTAAATCCAAAATCCAACTGTAAAACCATGCCGCGTAGACATACCCTAAGACAACCGGCTGCAGCAGGAGCCTCCCCCCTTTGCCCTCTCTCTTGTGGGGAGAAGAAAATGAAAACATCCATCCAGTTAAGACACACAACAGCCAAAACTGGAGAAGATCAATGGCAGATTAGCCCCTGTGCTCGCTGCAAGAATAATGAAAATGTTTCTTTCACAAACACTTCGACTGACAAATAGTGGGGAAAAATTATTGTGTTAAAAAAAACAGTTTTGCCTTCAAAGGGAACGTTTTCAAGGCTACTCACAAGCGAACATTTCACATGCAAGACCTCTGTGGTCGTAACAGGGTTTCCCCACCACATTGATTAGCTTAAAACATGTAAGCAAAGGTAAATACAGACCATTAATAAATACATTTCTGTTGTGAACTTGAGAGACTTTTGGTTCCTGTTTGTGTACACAAGTTTCCCTAGGTTACCAACCACCTATTAGTGCTCTAACAGGCTTTAAAGACCTGGCCGGATGACGATGTCTCTCCCTGCTGTGTCTTAGCGGCAGCACAGGAGTTTGTTTCTTACTATTAAACTCTAACCCTTTAAGAATTATTTTGCCTTCTGCTCTACTTTTTAGACTCCTCCATTACCAATGTCTCTCTAACAAGCTCAGCTAGGAATAGTAGAGATGATATGCCAGTCACTGCTGTAGAGCTGCCCACAGCCTGAACAAGAAGTGGAAGTCTGAAGCTGGCTGTGAAGAGCAGGGTCTGTTAAACAGCATGATGAGAACACCCTTTAATGTATTTATTAGTCTGTTCTACAATCATTATTAGTATGGGCACATTTTTTTTGTGTACTTCTGGCCTAAACCCATTATGCTAATTGTGCAACATACTGTGTATTGTAAACAAAGCTGCTGAGCCCTACTGTTTACAAAGGGACAGCATATCCTAGTAATATATCATCATTTAATCATATAGGAATACCCCTTTAACTAGCCATCATTTTAGTAGAATGTAATACAAGCATATACTAGACAGGGACTCATAGAAAACACATGCCTCCCAACTTTTGGAGATGGAAGAAAAATTACTGTTTATGTAGTAGTAGCTGTCGCACTCAGGACTGTAGTCGGAAAGCCAAAGCCCCGACTCAGACTCCTCAATTTCCCAAACCTCCGACTCCTGACTCCCTCATACATGGCGCATGTTTAAGTGATAACTTTACTGTAGTAAAATGGTAACATCAGGCTGTTTATCACCTTATGATACAATAATCAAGCTATTTAGGTAGAACAGACACTGACAAGCAAAAGGGTAACAATGTTTTGATCTTTTGAACACTTGTGGGTAGAGTTGAAGAAAAGCTTTATTTGTATCCAAGTCCAGTCTGCACCAACATTGGGAATGTGTAGAAGAGACCTGGGATCAGATTTTGGTCAAGACCTGCTTGAATCTGATCCAGAGCCGAGAATGATTGAGGCAGTATAGAAAACCAAAGGTGGATTTCCCAAATACTTACAAAATAATAAAAATTAATATTTTGATTTTTAGGGGCAAAACAGTAACAATGCAGTTACAGGAAAGAATCTGCAGAGCTAAGCAGATGCTAAGTACTTGCAAGTCAAATTTATGTATAAGATAGGTAAGATGACTGTCTATAAAATTACAGTAGCCTCATGTACAACGCTGTAGTGGATGGTGAGATATGGAGCCTGAAAGTCACAAGTTCAAAACATTGTTACCATTTTTTCTTGTCAGTGTAAAATATATTTATTAGATATGATTTTAGAACACAAAAAAATTGTAAATATGCAAAACGCTGCAGGAACATTTGTGGAGTCTCTGAATTTGTTCTGAGAAATAGTATCGCCTCCATCAGATCCTGCATACATGACCTCACATCTGATCTCATTATTTCCAGGCTAGAGAACGGCCTCTCTACACTAACTTGGGTTGGGGGCAAAGCGGTGACCACAGGGGTAACATCTCTAACAATGTCAGGGTATAAAGGAATTGCCTCAGCCACAGTCAGTTTTTATGAATGGTTGAACTCTTCTACTTCTCTGAAAAAGAAATCCGTTTGCCATGGTAGCGGAATCTTTTCCCCTGGGGCAGCGCTTTGCCTGCTCCATGTCATCAATTACACTCCTCATGTGATAAGGCTGAAGATATGGGAGCAGTAGCACTGGCCGGACCCAATTCCTCTTGCTCTTTGCATCGAACTAACTGGACCAACTTATATATTTTGGGAGTCGGAGTCGGTCCATTTCATGACGACTGCGACTCCTGCAAAATAGGCACCGACTCCATAGCCCTGGTCGCACTTCTTAGGGGCAGAGAACTCCCAAATTCAACAATGCCAAACATCTACTTCATGCCCCTTAAAACTCAGTCCTTCTCAAATGACCCAACAGGACTGACACTGCACTGAAATCCAGAAAAAAAAACAAGAAAGCCATGCAATCTCCATCTATTAAAGGGGTGTTCTCCACATGCCGTTTCACAGAGCCTGCCCTTCACAGCCAGCTTCATACTCATTTCCTGGTTAAGCTGTAGGTGGTTCTACAACAGTGACTGACATATCAGCTCTACTATTCCTAGCAGAGACTGTTACAGTGATATGAGTGCAGGAGGTTTGCAAACTGTAGCGCACAAGGCTACAGAGCTCTACAGGGCTAAAGCTGGTCAGTAACATAGATAAACAAGTTCCTGTGCTGGAGATAATACTCAACAGGGAGTGACCTCACCATGGTTGACAGGGCAGCTGGAGCAATGAGAGCAGAGAGAAGTAGTCTGTAGCCTAGGGAAGCTTGTGTAAAACAAGCAGGAGATAAAAATCTCCTTTATCATCTAAACAAAGCAAAATCAGAACAGCAATGTATATGGCAATAGTGGTAACAGTCCTTATACACCTTTGCCTACATGTTTAAAGCTAATCATTGGGGTGAGAAAACCTCTTCAATTTTATTAGATTAAAAAAAGTGGAGAATTTCTTGAAGAACCCATTACACGAGGAGTTTAGGAAAGACTTACACAGAGAGACATCACCAAAGTATAAATATCACTGGTGGCTATAAATTATCCACAGAATAAAATGCTGAATGCTGCAAGGTTGGGAAGTCAAAGACAAGGGGGGTGGGGGGGGGGGGGCACGCTTTCTTCCCTGTGAATCAATCTTCATTGTGCTTTGCAGAATCTTGTCAACTAATAATTTGTGGTTATGTGGGGGTGGGCGTTATTAGCTTGGTAAAATAACGAAAGGCATACAAGGGGAAGGAGAAAAAAAGGAAGCAGTTACATGCCAATGATCCGTATCTCCCCCCAGAGCCTGTGCCTGGCTGAGCCCAGCAGACGAGAAGACAGGAAGGTTATGCTTTGCTGTGAAAACCGCACACATTTCCTCCCAACTATTTATCTGAGACCACCAGAAAATTCCACAAGTGATGTGTTTGAAAAGTGCACATTGAGCCACTTAATGGGGGGGCCGCATTCCTCGCCAGTCACGGTTCCTCTTTCATGTGGGCATGAGTGACGTGGGTTCAGATAGCCTCAGAATTCATGGTTTTCACAGAAACACATGGCCATAGAGCTGAAATAGTCCCATCCACAATAATGCTCACAGCAGAAGCTCATTATTTGCTTTATGGTGAATAAAATCCAGGGGACAAGGAACAGCTTTAGTGCCCAATAATCTTACAATGCGCTTTTTTGGAGTCCTCATAAAATGCTTCTAGTAGGATTACAAATGGGGGTTTCACATGTCAAAAAGAAAAAAAGGCCTCATGATGTACACAATGAACATGCAGGTCGACGTGTAGGAAAATCTGCCATATGGCTACACACGTCACTTACCGTCTTCCGCTTGAAAATAAGTTTAAAGGGAATGCGTCATCAAAAAATGAGTCATTGTTTAAGTCCCATTTTAATGTTAAACATTTTTTAGGATTTTTTTTTTTTTTTTTAAATTTTCCAGATCACTTTCAATATTTTTTAATAATTCTTAAGTATTGCAGTTTTCACTTTGGCCACTAGGCCTTGTTAGCACTGCTTTAACAGCAGTCAGAGAGATGCTTTACAGTAGCTTCATGCACATAGGAGACTTAAAGGGGTTTTGCCACAAAGTAAGTTCCTTACCTGTTATCTGCTCAGGAGAAAAAGATAAACAAAGCATGCCGAGTCATGGGGTAGAGAGAGAGAGGGGACGAGCAGAGAGTGAGGAAGAAGGGAGCGTCTGCAATGCTTACTCAAATAATTACAACTAGTGGATTCTCTATACAGCAGACAGACTCATACACTGCACTTTCTCCCCAGCCCCCTGCAAGCTCCTTCATGTTCCCTGCATCTGATAAGAAGTGCAACCACGCAAGCGCGGCCAGATCAGCTCCTGTCAGTGTCCTGGTCCTGTCTAATGTGAACTTTCAGAAAACTAAGGGGGACTGAGCAATGCTGTAGCTCTCAGAGGCTTCACTTTTTGTAAATACCCATTTTGGAGGATCCCACGTCAACATTACATTGTGGCAAAACCCCTTTAAGACTGACTCAGTCCCATTGACTTCTATAGGAGAGTTTTCTAGTCATGCTCTGTGACCTGGGAAGAAGTCAGTGTGCAGGGAGGTGAAGGGGTGAGCTGTGACTAACTCCTCTTGTGACTGGTGGGTCCTGTGTTATCTGTTCACACTGGTGTCTCCTTTCAGTTTGACCCTTTTTGTGCTGATAATGAGCAGACAACTGAGAATCTTTCTGTACAGAACAGGAAGTGTCAGACTATTATTAGGCTTAGTGGCCAAAGTGAAAACCGCAGGACGTAAGAATTAATAAAAAATATTGAAAGTGATATGGAAAAAAAATATATATATAGCCAAAAATTCTTGAAAAATGTGTTGAACATAAAAATGTGAGTTAAACAGTAAGTCATTTTTGATGACACATTCCCTTTAAAACTATTCAACAGTTTGCACTGAAATTTGAGCTACACATATTTTACTCAATGACAGAGGTGTCAAACTCATTTTTACCCAGGGCACCACTGGCATCATGGTTGCCTTCAAAGAGTCATTGGAGGGCCTTAGGGATAGGGCTGGTACAAAAGGTAGGCAAAGGTTGTCGACAGCCTTGGGTGCCACTTTATTCCAGGCAGAAAAGGGGGAGCAAGTAGGCATATATTGGACTGAATTTTCCATTTGGGGGGGGGGGGGGGGCACTATATACCTTATTTGCTTAGGGCACCAGAATACCTTGTCCCACTCCTGCTTAGGGACCGGAGTGGGACTGTCAGAGCTGTGACTTGCTGAACAGAGCAGGGTGAAGCTCTGCTAAGCGATGGCTTCATCCTCCAGGGGACGTTGAGAGGTGGTCCTTCTACATCTAAACCTGGTCTATCCCTGCTTGCAGTGTCTAAGCTCTCATGGGCGACATAAAATAACTTGTTGGCTGGATTCGGCTTGCTGGCCTTGAGCTTCAGATGTTCTCTATGACAATCAAAATGATGACCCTGGTTGCATTATAGGTACCAAAAATAAACCTCCTTGGTGCCCACTTGGTGATAGACAAGGAAGAGTAATTCCGCTCAGTATGTCCATTCAATACATTGTAAAAGGTGTTTCCGCAGGTTACATTTATTAAAGGGGTGATACCACCATAGACTTTTGTACCATATTGATAGATGCCAGCTAAGCCTGATAGATAAGGGTTCCACCTCTGGGAACCGCCCCTATCTCAAGAAGGGGGCCCTGAAAATACCAGCTCAAAATGGAGAGCTTGTCACGCTTGCGACTTCCAACAGATTGCTCACCTGTAGTCAGAACTCCATGATTGGTCCACCAAAGGTGCAGCGTCCAAAGGTGGGAACCACACCTATTGGATTTGATGACATGGCATATATCGATATGAAATCAAAGTCTTTGGTGAGAACATCCCTATAACGCTAAAACTCATACAGGTCCACCAAGGAAGAACAGGCCTTTGTTGTTCACACATATTAGAAAAGTGAGTCAATAAAGACACATCACAAAATTCATGAAGTTTGGGTGATGACAGCCACCATCAAAACACTTCCTAAACAAGGAGCATCGTATTCAAGCACGCTTGGATGCAAATGGCGGACATATCCAACAGATGTTGTGACATCATATTCATTGTCACAGTAGGGGAGGTGCAGTTAAAATGTTGCTAGAATAGGTTGGATGGTTTAAAGGGACAAGGATTGCTTTTTATGTTAAAGATCTTGCAAAAACAAGGCACTTTGCAATATGTGTCCATTAACAGTGTCCTACCTATTCTGAGACATCCCCTCTTGTATGGACTGTATCAGCTCCTCAGGTTGCTATAGCTACAGACTTGTTTGATCTATCCTGATAGGCTGCCAGCACTGGTTGCTATAGCTACAGACCTGGCTTCTACTACAGCCTAGTAGAAGCAAGTAAACCCGACCCTGAATTCAAATTGAAACCAAGAAAACAGGATTGAGGTAAAATGAATCAATGTAGTGAGACAACCCCTTTAAGTTATTTGCGTCTTTAAGAGTACAAAAGTGAGGCACCCTATAAAAATCTGTGACAAAAACACTTACGTTTAAAGAACAGTAAATTAGTAAAGTAAGTGTTAAACATTTGGTCACTGGGGGTCCCACTATTGGTGATAATTGATCGCTATAAAACAAAGTATAGGTATTAATTTTCTGATCACTGGGGTCCCACTATAGACAGTCACAGGAGAGGAGATAAATGTCTGATCACTGGGGGCCCACTATAGACAGGCACAGGAGAGGAGATAAAAGTCAGATAAATGGGGGCCCACTAAAGACAGGCACAGGAGAGGAGATAAATGTCTGATCACTGGGGGCCCACTATAGACACTCACAGGAGAGGAGATAAATGTCTGATCACTGGGGGCCCACTATAGACAGGCACAGGGTAGGTGATAAATGTCTGATCACTGGGGGGCCCACTATAGACACTCACAGGAGAGGAGATAAATGTCTGATCACTGGGGGCCCACTATAGACAGGCACAGGAGAGGTGATAACTGTCTGATCACTGGGGGGCCCACTATAGACAGTCAGGAGAGGTGATAAATGTCTGATCACTGGGGGTCCCACTATAGACAGGCACAGGGGAGGTGATAAATGTCTGATCACTGGGGAGCCCACTATAGACAGGCACAGGAGAGGTGATAAATGTCTGATCACTGGGGGGCCCACTATAGTAGACAGGCACAGGAGAGGTGATAAATGTGTAATCACTGGGGGGCCCCGCTATAGACAGGCACAGGAGAGGTGATAAATGTCTAATCACTGGGGGTCCCACTATAGACATCCTTAGAATAGATGATAAATGTATGGTCACTGGGGGGCCCACTATAGACAGGCCCAGGAGAGGTTATAATTGTATGTTCACTGGGGGGCCCACTATAGACACACAGTAGAGGTGATAAATGTCTGATCACTGGGGGGCCCACTATAGACAGGCACAGGAGAGGGGATAAATGTCTGATCACTGGGGGGCCCACTATAGACAGGCACAGGAGAGGTGATAAATGTCTGATCACTGGGGGGCCCACTATAGACAGTCACAGGAGAGGGGATTTGTCACTGGGGGCCACACTATAGACAGGCACAGGAGAGGGTAAATGATCACTGGGGGGCCAACTATAGAAGGCACAGGAGGAGTTTCTGTCACTGGGGGGCCCACTATAGACAGGCACAGGAGAGGTTCTGATCACTGGGGAGCCCACTATAGACAGGCACAGGGGAGGTGATAATGTCTGATCACTGGGGGTCCCACTATAGACAGGCACGGAGGGAGGTCTGATCACTGGGGGAGCCCACTATAGACAGGCACAGGAGAGGTACTGATCACTGGGGGCCCACTATAGACATCTGGAAAGGAGAGGTATGAGTCACTGGGGGGCACCACTATAGACAGGCCAAGGAAAAGGTCTGATCACTGGGGGCCCACTATAGACAGGCACAGGAGAGGTCTGATCACTGGGGGGCCCACTATAGACAGGCACAGGAGAGGTCTGATCACTGGGGGGCCCACTATAGACAGGCACAGGAGAGGTTTTCTGATCACTGGGGGGGGCCCACTATAGACAGGCACAGGAGAGGTCTGATCACTGGGGGGCCCACTATAGACAGGCACAGGAGAGGTCTGATCACTGGGGGGCCCACTATAGACAGGCACAGGAGAGGTCTGATCACTGGGGGGCCCACTATAGACAGGCACAGGAGAGGTCTGATCACTGGGGGGGCCCACTATAGACAGGCACAGGAGAGGTCTGATCACTGGGGGGCCCACTATAGACAGGCACAGGAGAGGTCTGATCACTGGGGTGTTCCACATTTTTAAACATACACTTCAGATAAGCATTATAAATGGCCAGTTTGACACAACATAATGATTGTGTCCTGGCCTGTGTGTACCACAGTATCCCAGATCCCTTGTGTGGACCTGACCTTTAGCTGATAGATGCATTACAAATGAATCCATGAGATAATGGTGCTCAGACACCTCATATCCCAGCCGCCCACATCACACACACATAGTAGCTATGTTCGTCAGAGCAGGCTTTTTTTGTTTGAGAGCATAATCAGAGGCGACTATAACACAATTAAAAATTAGCCAAAATTTATGAGCTGTGAGAGCGCTAAAACAAGTATACCAATACCTGTAACTCCGGCTGACGTATTAGCATTTCAAAGTAGGATCTTTTTTCATTAATTTTCACCTTTATACAAACTTAAATATATCGACCACATAGAACTATTCTTTCATGAATTTACTTTGTGGGAGGTTAAAAGGAACATGTCAGGTGGTTTATGCTGCCCTGCCTAAGTGCAGAATGTGATAGAGGAGAGACGCTGAGCTCTGTGATATATAGGTTATATATGAGTAAAGGTTAGGGGGAGAGCTGAACTCTGTGATATATAGGGTTATATGATAGAGGGAGAGAAGCTGAGCTCTGGGATATATAGGGCTATATGATAGAGGAGAGGAGCTGAGCTCTGTGATATATAAGGTTATATGATAGAGGGAGAGAAGCTGAGCTCTGTGATATAAAGGGTTATATGATAGAGGAGAGCAGCTCACTTATGTGATATATAGGGTTATCTGATAGAGGAGAGAAGCTCACTTCTGTGATCTATAGGGTTATATGATTTGAAGCAGGATTTTTAGTATAAAATCAGAAAGTAAAGATTTCTAAATAAAAATAAAATATTAGAAAGAGAAAGTCAAAGTACTACTTACTCCACCCACATACAGTGATTGACTGTTTGCTCTGAACGCACACTGATACAGGGAAAGCTGTCAATCACTGCATGTAGGCGGGGTTCCACTGTCTATTAAGAGGGTTTTTTCAGTACAGGCTATCACAGGCATTTTGAGCTTTCTCTCTCTTATAGCTTCAAATCCAGGGGGCATGTCTCTCCTCCCAGTAGGCTGGTCTCTACTCACTGAAGACTGGTGACATCATCATTCTGTGTGAGCAGTGAAAGGGAGAGGATGTCACAGCTCTGCAGACCTCCTGCAGTGGTCACTTCTCATGCCTGCAGTGCTGTCGCCTCCCCCTGCTGCCGCAATAAAAAAATGTGTTACAAAGTACAGGGCAGCGCTAATAATAATCTAACCATACCCTAAGGCAGGCTTGCACGACAAAGCCCTCCAAAGTATCTGTAGTGGCCTGCAAAATGGAGCACAAATGGGTGGGGGTTGTGCAAACCCACCCAGAAATAGGAGTTTTCCGATGGAAGTCCAAGGGCATTCCTGCAGCGGTTTTGTCCCCCTCCTCCCGCCAAATTGTGTATGTCTGCCCTAAGGCAAGTTCACACAAAGACCTCATTTATGAAAGCTGACTAAGCTTAAGACTGTCTCTATTGCCCAAGCAACCAATCAGATGCCAGCTTGCATTTTCGTTAAATGAAATGAAAGCTGGCATCTGATTGGTTATGGCCAACAAGGACAGTCTTGCGCTTTGTTTCCAAAAAGGAGGCCCATAGTGTGTTAGCTGCACATTTTCAGCTGCTGAATCTGTATGGAGTACTGTAAAGTCCAAATGGATGTTACCCTTTTACATGCAGTGACGCATCCTTCGCAGTTTCGGAGCACGTTGTAGAGGTTGGCTATCTCTATGACTGAGCTTCAGCAGATTTTTTGCAGCATTTTATGACCTATTTCAATGCAGAAGGTTATTTCAGCTTCCAAATCCATATTAAAGGGCACACCACTCAAACTGGTTCCCAAAATGCACAACCTAGTTATAAATTATTTTGCATTACAATGGAGCTTATACCGCACCTACCTTACTCTATGTCCACCAATATGTGGTGCCTGATGGTACTGTAGGCACCAAAATAAAAGAAAAGTGAAGGCAAACCTCCATGGCCCCCACTTGGGAATAGAAAAGGAAGCGATGGGCTAAGCTGGGGTCGTTTTGCTCAGTATATCCATACAGTCTGCTGTAAGAAGCTGTATTGCAGTTTACGTCTGTGAACCCTGAAATCGTACAGGAACATTGAGGGGGTATGTGTCTTTCTTGTTCCCACATATGAAAAAGGGAGTTGATAAAGACTTGTCAAAAATAATTCATAAGGAAGTTTGGAGGATGAGAGCCCCAAACTCCATCAGGGGATAGAGGTCCTGAACTCTATCCCCTGATGAAGCCAGTTAGCTGATGAAACATGTTGGGGAGGTCAGGCATGACATTTTAATTTGTGATTTCCTACCTCTTTCTACAGTGTCACCCGCTGCAGAGGGTCTCACAAGGAAACAGATTAGCAATGACTGCCCAAGTAAGATGTTTTGGATTCCTTTTTGAAGTTAGAAAATCCCTATATATATAGGGTTTCCCTGTTAGTAGGTGGTGTTCCATCAGACTTGATAATAGAAAAGGAATTATTCCTTCACAATTAGAAAAGGACAAATTGAGAGGTTAGAAATCAGGTTTTTAAAATAGTGTGTATAGAGGTTTAGTGTTATGCATAATAAAAGTTAAGTTTTAGTGCTTTATAGATTGAGGACTGATAGAGTTTAAGTTTGCCTATGGCAAAATAGTAAATATAGTCATTAAAAGTCACTCTTTGTTCTCTTGCTAGATTCCCATTTTTTTTATTTTTAGACTATTTGGTCCCACCTCTAGGACCCACATGCATGTCCGAAACAAGACCCCGAAACTCCCTGTTCTAAACGCAGTAGTGGTCGCGATTGTGCGGTCACTCTCCATTCATTTCCATGGGAGTTCTGAGAACAGCGGAGCGGTTGCATTCAGCTGTACTGTGAACTCCACCGAAATGAATGGAAATTAATGTGCAGGTGCAGCCAGTTCTCCGTTCAGAACAGGGAGAGTTTCGGGACTCATTCTAGAGATATATGAGATCCATATGCCATCAGCGTCTTTGGTGGAAATAATCAATGAAGAAAGAACAAGGGCAAGGAGCCTGAAACGCGTAAGCGGAACAAGTACCTAATACTTATCTGTGTGATGTTATACAAGTGAAATAAAAGGTTTTGGATTTTCAACAAGCTGGACTTAAAGTCCTTCCATCTGAGGACTATGAACCCCTATGGTGGAAATACCCTCTCAACTCTCTTTTTGTTTAGCCATTATTTTTTAAAGAACAGTTGATTTTTGGCAAAAAATTCTAAAACAAGGAAAACCTTTTGCACTGGACTGAAGGACACAAGATTTAGGGTGGTAGCTCGCTTGTGCTCCACAGATCACAGTGCATGATAGGGAGGAATGATGAGAAATCATCTCAAAGATGACTTTTTCTTAGGGTATGTTCACACGATGTACCGCGGTTCATACAGTACACACTGCAGTACATCATGTGTTTTGGGAGCTCGCGTCAATACGCATGTACTCCTCACTCGTGGCGCGTATTCACCGTGAATAATTGAATTTCACTTATGTCCCTGCGCGTACAATACGATCGTGAGCAGGGAGAGGATGCGTAATCCATAGTTCTCTATAAGAACTATATATTACCGTAATTTCGGTGCGCATCTCGCCCGTATTAGAGCGCAAATACGCGATGAAATGTGTGCCGAAATTACCCCGTGTGAACATAGCCTTAGGGTATATTCACATGATGTATTGCGGTGCATACAGTACGCTCCACAGTACATCGTGTGTTTCGGGAGCTCGCCCTCATGAGTGCGTACTACCGAGGCGCGCAAGGGAGAAGGGGGGGGCAGCCCGCTGGCCCCATTGCCATTCAATACTCGCCATGAATAATTGGCATGTCACTTATCTCCCGCGTGTACAAGACGAGGGGATGAGGAGTAATCCATAGTTCTCTATGAAAGCTATGGATTACCGTAATTATGGGGTGCATTTCCCCGCGTACGCCGCAAAATTCGTGGTGAAATGTGCTCCAAAGTAAGCCGTGTGAATATACCCTTAGGCCATGTTCACACGGCTTAAAATGGGCCGTATTTCGGTCCGTAATTACGCGCCGAAGTGCGCAAATTAAGGGCTGAAAACGGCTCATTCATTATGGTAATCCACAGTTCTCATAGAGAACTATGGATTACGTCTCCTCTCCCCGCCCGGCGAATCCGCCGGGCGGGGAGATAATTGACACGTAAATAACCAGCGGCGTATACGCGGCGCTGGTAATGCAAGTCTATGGGCCGGCGAAGTGCCGACCCCCCGCCCACACGGCGTAATTGCGGGGCGTAATTACGTCCCGCAGTTAAGCCGTGTGAACCTAGCCTTATTCTGCTGTCTCCTCAACCCAATTTCAACCAATGACAAGGGAGAAGATGCTAGAACGAGCTTATCATAAATGGTTGGTAATGACATTTTGCACATGCTTACAGCAACTCAGAAGCACAATATCAAAAAATGGGACTAAACAGGAAAAGGAGCAATTACGACGTAACCAAAAAAGGCCACCCATACACCGAGACCGCTCAAAACTAGGACAGAGCGCCTTTGTTTTGATGCTTTTGTACACACTGAAGGCAATGACAGTTCACACTGATTACTTTGTGTGAAGCGCTTACGCTATCCCTACAGAAAATACATGCTGTAATGTTTTTGTGGTTACAGTGCAAGCGTTACAACATTGCTAAGTTATAACTTCAGCAAAGATACAAATGCAAGGAGTCTTCATTATCTCACGGGTCCTGATCGATTCCAGATATCGTAATGAATAAGGAAAAAAAAGACAAAACACTAATATTATAAAAACGGCAACAAAGGCAAAAAATAAATATAGAAAATGACCCCCAATTTACCGGCAAGGACGGCAGAGTAAAAAAACAAAAAATAAAATCATGTGTGGGGAAAAAAAAAAAAAAAACAGACATGTAGGCTCCAAGCACAGTCTTAGGCTATGTTCACACGGGCTAATTTCTGCGTGTATTTCGCGGCGTATTTGCGCTCTGATACTAGCGAGATGCGCGCCGAAATTACGGTAATCCATAGATCTCATAGAGAACTATGGATTATGCCTCCTCTCTCTGCTCCTACAATACGATCGTATTAAACGCGTGGGGTGATAAGCAACATGTTAATTACTTGCGTCTAATACGCGCCGCGAGCAATGCATGTCAATGGGGCCAGCGGGCTGCCAGTCCACCCACGCCGCGGGAGTACACGCGTATTAGTGCGACTCCCAAAGCACCCGGCGTAATTGCGGCTGTACTGTACGTGCCGCAAGTACGCCGTGTGAACATAGCCTTAAGGTGCTTTCACACAGTTTTGGTGCAGTTTTAACTGAGCTCCAATTAAACTGCCCTTATTACCAGCAAGCTTCTTTCAGTTGTCTAAATTGTTCAGAAAGGTGTCAATTCCGGTGTGTGAAGTCTTGTGGATTACAGACACACTAATTGATTACTCACCCTACAAACAGTTTAGATAAGTGAAAGAAGCTTGCTGGTAATAAATGCAGTTTAAATGGAGCGCAGTTAAAACTGCACCAAAACTGTGCTGTGTGAAAGCACCTTTAGGCTCCGACCACACGACGAGTATTTCAAGTCAAAATCCACGCAGATTACGACTTGGAATACTCATCTAAAACCAAAAGTAAATCATTCCTATTGACCTTAAAAGAAAATACGTGTCTCATCTGTTGGTTTAAAAGTAAAAAAAAAGAAAAGAAATTAGAACCATTTTATTCTTCCCTCATATTCCACGTGGAAAACGCGGCAAAAAACTATTTAGATGTGGTTTGGGGAACGTCCGAAACCTCATAGAAATTAATGGGATTTCTAACACTAAAATCTGCAGGGAAATAAAAACAATCAAAATCTACATGAAAAACTCGTTGCAAACTGTGGTTTTCAACGGGAGAATCCATTGAGTAAATTTTACTCGTCATCTGAATATACCCGTACAGAGACACCTGTGTGTGTTTAGAGCAGATAAAATCTCTCATCTCCTGATCAGAGCAGAGAAATGTATTTAGAAAAAGCCTTCATTTACTGTTCCCTACATGTTAAAGGTTAATCTAGTAGTGAGAAAAACCCCTTTAACTACCCAGCTTAAAACGGAATTATTTTTTTACTAACTATAATGAGCTACTAAAACCTATTTTCCGTTTCTTAGATGTTTTTATTTTCTGATTGTGGATTTTTTTATTTCTGTTTTCTGTATATTGTCTGAGTTGCTTTTAACCAAATTTTGAGAGACCCTTTACAGCAGCCACATGGGCCTGTTAACAGAAGCAGACCCACTGACATCTATAGGAGAGTTTTCTAGGCATGTTCTGTGACCTGGGAAGAGGTCTGTGTGCAGGGAGGGTGAGCTATGACTATCTCCTATAGTGAATGGTGGATTCTGTGTTATCTTACACACATTGGTACCACCTTTCAGTGTAATCCTGCCTGTGCGGATAATGAGGAGACTGCTAAAAATTCTCTACATAACAGGAAGTATCATACGATCATAAGGCTTAGTAGCCAAAGTGAAAAATGCAGGATTTCCAGGTTTTAAAAAAATATTGATATGAAAAATTGTAAAAAAAAAAAAAAAAAAAAAAAATCTTTAAAAAAAATGTCCAACACAAAAACAGGCGTTAAACAATAGGTGATTTTTGATGACCTGTTCCCTTTAAATACACCCAATGATCAATACTACAAGTACGGTTAGAGTAAACTTTAGTCTCTGTTCACACTGACAGCACAGCTTCCATTTTCAATTAAAGGGGTTGTCTCACTACAAAGAATAGCTTTCAGCGTGTAGGGAACACTAAATGAAGACGTTTTCCAAATATATTGCTTTGTTCATCTTTTTTTGTTAAGGAGCTACAAATGATTTTATCACCTTCTGTGCTCTCTCTGGTTCCCAAAGTGACCGACCTGTGTACTCCTTCTCCTCTGCTGTTTGTTCTATCTGATAGCAGGGAGTGAGGTCATCAAACAGGTCATGGCCAGCACAGAACTCAGGAAAGGGAGAGCTTGTGTTTTATCTGATCTTTCAGACAAAAGACAGTAATTACTATACTGTTTACATTAGCTCAGAAGCTTCTCTGGACCTCAGAGAAGGTAATTTAGCTAATCTAGACTGATAAACATAATAAAACAGAGAAGTCTGAATACATGGAGCTTATATGCTAATTACAGACAGCTTGACCAGGAAGTGACAGAACAAAGCAGCATTATTTCATTCATGCATCCTATGAAACTTTGAGATGAGACAACCCCTTTAACTATTTTAAACAGTAAATGATAAACTATGCTCACTTTAATTGGATCTTCTGTGGTCCATCATCAACCATACTTGGCTATGAAGAAAGTGTGCTATGCTTGTATGATATTGTTGAGTTTTAATGGGGCTCTCCCGTTCATTTGTTTTCTTTTCTCCTTTTTACCATACCGCTGCCCAATTAAAAAAAGTAAGTCGTCCAAATAGCTGTGACTGCTGCAGCGCTACACAGGGCTGTGGAGTCGGTAAGCTAGTTCCGACTCCAACTCCGACTTCCAAGCCCTCATACATGGCACATGATTAAGTGATAACTTTACTGTAGTAAAATGGTAACATCAGGCCGTTTATCACCTTATGATACAATAATCAAGCTATTTAGGTAGAACAGACACGGACAAGCAAAATGGTAACAATGGTTTGAACTTGTGACTTTCAGGCTCCATATCTCACCATCCACTACAGCTTTGTACATGAGGCTACTGTAATTTTATATACAGTCATCTTACACATAAATGTGACTTGCAAGTATTTAGCATCTGCTTAGTTCTGCAGATTCTTTCCTGTAATTGCATTGTTACTGTTTTACTCCCAAAAAAAAAATCAAAAATGTTAATTTTTATTATTTTGTTAGTATTTGGGAAATTCACCTTTTGGTTTTCAATACTGCCTGAATCCTTCTGGACTCTGAATCAGATTCAAGCATATCTTGACCAAAATCAGATCCCAGGTCTCTTCTACACATTCCCAATGTTGGTGCAGACTGGACTTGGATACAAATACAGCTTTTTCTTCAACTCTACCACAAGTGTTCAAAAGATCAAAACATTGTTACCCTTTTGCTTGTCAGTGTCTTTTTCTACCTAAATAGGCATTGTTCAACGACGTTTTTGTGATCCGTTTTACGGATCCGCAAAACGGATCTACAAATTGTCATGTGGTGATTAACATTGAGTTCAATGGCAAAAGCGCATCGCTGTTCCCGCAGCGCTGCTTTTCGCATCCGCGTGTTAAGAATTGAAATGTCAATTCTTCTTAGCCGGCTTATTTACGCAAGTGAAAGCCATATATGAATATAAGTGAGTCCCTTTTTGGCACCTGTCCAAAAGCGCTCCACACTTGGGCACGTATCAGCTGCGCTTTGCATCCTGAAACGCGGATGCGAAAACGCAGTGAGCGGGGCAGGAGACCCTGCAGCAACTGAGGCGGGAGCGTGGTGCGGGGGTGCGATCAGCTGGAGCGAGGTGCGGGGGTGCGATCAGCTGGAGTAGGTGCGGGGGTGCGATCAGCTGGAGCGAGGTGCGGGGGTGCGATCAGCTGGAGCGAGGTGCGGGGGTGCGATCAGCTGGAGGAGGTGCGATCAGCTGGAGCGTGGTGCGGGGGTGCGATCAGCTGGAGCGAGGTGCGGGGGTGCGATCAGCTGGAGCGAGGTGCGGGGGTGCGATCAGCTGGAGGAGGTGCGGGGGTGCGATCAGCTGGAGGAGGTGCGGGGGTGCGATCAGCTGGAGCGAGGTGCGGGGGTGCGATCAGCTGGAGCGAGGTGCTATCAGCTGGAGGAGGTGCGGGGTGCGATCAGCTGGAGGAGGTGCGGGGGTGCGATCAGCTGGAGGAGGTGCGGGGGTGCGATCAGCTGGAGCGAGGTGCGGGGGTGCGATCAGCTGGAGGAGGTGCGGGGGTGCGATCAGCTGGAGGAGGTGCGGGGGTGCGATCAGCTGGAGGAGGTGCGGGGGTGCGATCAGCTGGAGGAGGTGCGGGGGTGCGATCAGCTGGAGGAGGTGCGGGGGTGCGATCAGCTGGAGGAGGTGCGGGGGTGCGATCAGCTGGAGGAGGTGCGGGGGTGCGATCAGCTGGAGGAGGTGCGGGGGTGCGATCAGCTGGAGGAGGTGCGGGGTGCGATCAGCTGGAGGGGTGCGATCAGCTGGAGGAGGTGCGGGGGTGCGATCAGCTGGAGGAGGTGCGGGGGTGCGATCAGCTGGAGGAGGTGGGGTGCGATCAGCTGGAGGGGGTGCGATCAGCTGGAGCAAGGTGCGGGGGTGCGATCAGCTGGAGGAGGTGCGATCAGCTGGAGCGAGGTGCGGGGGTGCGATCAGCTGGAGGGGGTGCGATCAGCTGGAGCAAGGTGCGGGGGTGAGATCAGCTGGAGGAGGTGTGCGGGGGTGCGATCAGCTGGAGCAAGGTGCGGGGGTGCGATCAGCTGGAGCGAGGTGCGGGGGTGCGATCAGCTGGAGCAAGGTGCGGGGGTGAGATCAGCTGGAGCAAGGTGCGGGGGTGAGATCAGATGGAGCGAGGTGCGGGCGTGAGAGAGATCCCCTTTCTGAAAAACGCATCCGGAAAGCGGATGCGTAAAATGCAAGTGAAAAAGCATTCAAAACGGATCCAAATAAAGTAACAACTGCTGCGTTTTGCGGATCCGTTTTCCGGATGCGCTTTTCAAGTGTCAAAAACGGATCCGTAAAAAGGATCAAAAACGCCGTGTGAACAAGCCCATAGCTTGATTATTGTATCATAAGGTGATAAACAGCCTGATGTTAACATTTTACTACAGTAAAGTTATCACTTAAAGATGCGCCGTGTATGCGGGAGTCAGGAGTCAGAGTCGGAGGTTTGAGAAATTGATGAGCGGGAGTCGGGGCTTTGGCTTGCCGACTCCACAGCCCTGATTCAAATCCCACCAAGGACCACCTTTGTGCAGTGCTGTGGAATATAATGGCGCTATATAAATGAAGAAAATAAATCATTCCACACTAAAAAAAACCTCCCAATACTTGTAACTCAGAACCCACATGAAAGTTCATACTATGAAATATAGCGCTGATTTTTTTGCCAGCAGATAGAAAATTTCTGCCAAGAGGGAAAAAAAATAAAAATGTTGTCACCTATTGACACAGTTTTGCAAGAGATTCTTCATTGAGTAGACACCATTTGTTCGTGGAAATTCCGCACTTGCAAACGCGGCATTTCAACGACGAAACTAATGTGTTCTTGGCAACGCCATGTCCGGCCGAACATAGTAACGTGTGAATATCCTGTTAGGGGACATTCACATGGGTGATTTGGATGCTGAAAATATCAGCACTGAGTTAGCGTTGAATCCTTTCAGGTGAGGATTTTCCGCTAATTTTTAGGTTATGTTCACACGGCTTAACTGTGGGACATATAGTACACCCCGCAATTATGCCGGGTGTTCGGGAGCTCGCGCTGATCAGCACGTACTCCCGCGAGCGGGGGGGGGGGTGCAGCCCGCCGGCCCATAGACTGTCAATACTCGCAGCGCATAAGCGACATGTCAATTATCTCCCTGGACGTACAATACGACCGTATTGTCCGAGCGGGGAGAGGAGGTGTAATCCATAGTTCTCTATGAGAACTGTGGATTACCGTAATGATTGGGGCGCATTTCGCTCATATTAGAGCGCAGTACGCTCATAACACGTGGCGAAATGCGCCCCAAAATAAGCCGTGTGAAGTTACCCTTAGCCTTCTATATGCTATAACGTGAGGTGAAGATTGACATGTCAATTCTTTTTTGGCACTGAAAATTTTCGCTGCTCATTTCATTAGCATTATGTGCACAAGAATGTGGATTATCCATTAGAGAGAAAGGCAAATTGCAGCAGAGTCAGCACTGAATCTGCGCCAAAATCCACGTCCAGTTCAGCCGTGTGAACATACCCTTAGGCTATGTCTACACGGGACCGGTTTACAGTCGGAGTCAGTTGAGATGGAAAGGGGAAGGGGTCAACCACAGCAATCCTTAGCATCCCTCACAAGTTGCCGTAGGACACACCTCTTATTTAAACCAGCTCCATTGAGTGTGTGTTGCAACATAACATTACTTCAATCCCATAGGCGAGGAAGCTCGAATCAGATTTTCGACAAAAGAGTCAACTCTGTATATAGCACATCGCTGAGGAACTTCAGGTTCTGCCTCAGTGATTTCACAAAAACCAAGACACGCGTGTAGCCCTAGGAAACCGTGGTTCTCTCTAAGAACGGGGTTGTGAAAAAGCCCGTGAAAACAAAAATCCCAAGAGATCACCATCCACACAAGCAGAAGTACCACGCCGAGGCCGGGCAGCACCGTACCTCCACACTCCAAAACTATGCGCAGATCTGAAACTCGGATTCAAGCGAGGAGGAACTTCTCATTTACAAAATCAAAAATTCCCCAACAAGCATTTCTAGTTTGCAAAGTGGCCACAAACAACTTCAGCTTTCAAGCACTGGATATATGAAATTCGTGCCTTATGAGAGTAGTAGTGAGCGCAGTCAAATGGTTGATCAGTGTTTATGGTGAGCTTAGACCCTGGGCCTAATTTATCAAAACTGTAAGGCCTTGTCCCCACAACATGGTTTTTCAGCTGGATCTCGGTTTTGAAAATATATATGTATACTTTTTAAAACTGTTGCAAAAGAATTCACCCCCTTGAATTTTCAACCTTTTGCCAAGGGGGGGGGGGGGGGTAAAAATAAAGGTTAAAATTTTTTTTTTTGGGTGAAAGTGGGGGGGGGGGGGGGGGGGGCTTTTTGGTTTTTTTTTTTGTTTAAAAAAAAATTTTTTTTTGAATTTGGGGGGGAATTTATTGGTTTTCCCCTTTTAATTGTGAAAAACTCACCCAAATTCATGGGGATCTTATATCCTTTTCCCCCAAATGCTATGATAATATAATCCACCTGTTTAATCAATTTCCGTATAAATGCACCGCTCTTGTATTTTGGGCCCCCTTTCCAGGGCTTATTTCCCCGGGGATTTGCCAAGGGTTTGCATCGCAATCCGTCGGCAAATGGGGTCAGAAAAAATCACACCCTATTTTTATTGTTTTCAATAAAAAATAGGCTCGTCTTACACGCGCGTATTTCCGGGGGATTGCCCCGCGGTTTGACGACGGAATCCGGGGGAAAAAACAATTCAAAATTATTTCCCGGAGGGTTTCCCCCCCTCAATAAATGGAGAGGGTAATCCGGGGGGAAAATCATTACAAATACGTCCACATTTATGCATTATTTGCAACGATTTCAAGGGATTCAAATATTTACGATCGGCAATCCGATGTAAATAGTTCTGAAAAAGCCTTGAACATACCTTGGGGTTCGTTTAAAAAGCGAAAAAAGCATCAGAAGACCAAGGAACCCCCCAGGGAGGTACCCGATACTGTTGGGAGAAAAAAAAGCCAGATTTGGATAAAAAAAATTTTCCCAAACTTTAAACTCCCAAGGACACTGTGCAAGCGACATATTGAAAAGGGAAGGATATCAGCCACTGCAAACCTACCAAGCCCCCGGCCGTCCCCCTAAACTTTCATCTCAAACAAGGGAAGATGATTCAGAGAAAAAGAAAAAAGGGCCCCCTAAACTCTGGATGAACTGCAGAATCTACATGGGGTGGGAGAGTGTCCATGGCAAAAATCAGTCGTCACGCACAAACCCCCCTTTATGGAAGAGTGGCAAAAAAGAAGCATTTCTACAGTATCCATAAAAAGTCTTGTTTTAAAAAATTCCACAAGCCCCGGGAGACACCAAACATGTGGAAGAAGGGGGCTCTGCTCAAATGAAACCAAAACCAACTTTTTTGCCACAAGCAAAACATATTTTTGGCGAAAAAGCAGAAAAGCCATCCCCCTAAAACCCCCATCCCCACGCAACAGTGGGGGAGCATCATGGTTTGGGTTTTCTTCAGCAGAAAAAGGGGAAGAGGTTAAAATTGGGGTGGAAGATGGATGGAGCCAAATACAGGACCTTCTGAAAAAAAATTTTTGGAGCTGAAAAAGCCCGAATGGACGGGTTTTATTTTTCCAACAAGACAATAAACCCAAACAAAAAAGAAAAATCTAAAGGGAAAGGTTCCAAAAAAACCCCCTCCAGGTGTTAGAATGGGAGCACAGCCCCCCCTGAACCCAAGAATTTTGGGAAAAAGCTAAAATGCTGTCACAAACGCTCTCCACCAACCTCACTAGCTCCACTGTTAAAAAAGCTCCTCCATCCAACCTCACTGACTCCAGGTTCCAAACGCTCTCCACCAAACCCTCACTGAGCTCCAGCTGTTCAAAACCTCCCCAAACCAAACCCTCATGACTCCAGTGTTCACAAACGCCCCTCCACCCAAACATACGGGGAAAAGCCCCAAAAAGGCTGGTTTCACAAACGCTCCCATCCAACCCTCATGAGTCCAGCTGTTCACAAACGCTCCACCCAAATTCCTCCATCCCCCTTACCCCAACTGGCTCCACTTTTCAAAAAAACGCTCTCCATCCACCTCATGACTCCACTGTCACAAACCTCCCCCATCCAACCCAATAGAACAGCTGTGGCCAAGGAAGAATGGGAAAAATTTTCAGTTCTCATTGAAAAAACTGATGAGACATCCCCCAAGCGACTTCAACTGAAATCGCGCAAAAGGGGGCCCTACAAAGTATTAACAAAAGGGGGCCCAATAATATTGCATGCCCCCTTTTCAGTTTTTTATTTTTTTAAAAATTTAAAAAATCCAATACATTTTGTTCATTCACAATTCGGCCACTTGTTTTTGACCCTTTCCCCCAAAAAAATTAAATTTTACTTTATGTTTAACCAAAGAAATGAGCAAAAGGTTGAAAATTAAAGGGGGGGCGAATACTTCCGCAAGGCACTGTATTAAATAATTTTTATACTCACAAACACTATCACCCTCCCCTCGCCTGAATACGAGAAAAACTTTAAAATTTTAAAACGCGAACACTTGGGAGAGGTTTTTGAACGCCCATTGAACCAAGGGTTTTTTCAGCGTTAAATTTTTCAAGAATTGACAGACACTTTTTTCGCGCTCAAAACAGCGCCCCCAAAAGCCAGAAAACCGGGAAAAACCCCACGAAACGTGAAATAAGAGCTATTTTCGATAGAAAACAATGAAAAATAACTGGAGGCTTTTCGGATGCAGAAAAAGCACCAAAACAGCGTCCAAATCAGCCGTGTGAATAAACCCTTGGAGAGTTTTCATAAATTAGGACCACTGTTCTTACCCATTCTTTTGGTGATTTTAAACCCGAAAAAAACGCAATTACACTGGTTTTTGTTTGGCAGATTTCTGTGGGGAGGCTGTTCAGAGGACCGAGTTTTATACCCCTTTCTTTATATTCCAGAAAAGACCCATCAACAGGAAAATAAAATGCTTAATTTGTAATTTGGAGTATGCAGATACAAAGGGAGACCCGGGGGGAAAAAAACCCTCATTCGGACCCTGTCATGACCCCCACGCAACCAGCCTCAGTAACGCACAGAATATAAGGCTGTTTCCCCCGGCAACGGGGTTTCGGCCGGTTTTTCAGCGGTTTGCGGTTTTTTTAGACCCCCCTAAAACCGGCCGAAAATGAGACAAATTTTTGCTTATGGAAAAACCCTGAGGTCCCCCCGCCCAAAATTTTTTGAAGACGGTTTTTCCGCCGGGGGCCAGCGGCAAAACTTTTTAAAAAGCCAATCTTCCGTCCTTTCCCGAGGGGAGTGCTTCTCAATGGGAGGGGGAGGGTTTCTCCCTCATCGGGAGAAAAGCCCCCCCCCCCCCCCCCGGCCGTGGGACGGGGGGAAAAAAAAGGGCAAATACCGCCGGGATTTGTCCTGTGCCGTGTAAAACCGGGCCCCCAAGAAAGGCAAACAACTGTGTAATTGACTGAAAAATGCAAGAAAACGTGGGGGCCTCCAAACTTGAAATTATTCAGCTGTTTTCTGAATACTTCTAATTGCTTAAAAACTTTGAGCCAAAAATTATCAAAGAAGAGTAGACAACCCCTTTCTTTTGGGCTGTGGCCCACTCGGCATCCTTGTCAGAATATAACCACCACTGATAAAATCCAACTCGCAATACGTTTCAACGTACCTCCCTTTTTTCATTTGTGGCACTTTCTTTTTAGATAAAAAAAGTGCGAAATTTCGATGTTTTTAAAGGTTTTCTAAAGGGGTGTTCCCTCCTCTATTGATAGGAAAGTATCCGAACAATCAGAAAAAGACGTTAATTGGGCCGACTCTTCATTCGTTCTTTTCTAATGTCACCTTTTCCGAAAAATCCCGTAGAACAAACAGAGGGGCCCTTTCGGCAAAGACTTTTTGGGGGGCCCTTCCCAATAGGGGCATCACACCTCTGAGTAAAGGGTTTTCCATCATGATGGTTATGATCCGATAGCCCCAAATTTAACAGGGGGATGTCGGGATTGGGAACCCCTTTCCCATCCCAAATGGGCCCCCCCCCCTCCATTCCGGGCCCGAGAAGTATGCACTTGAGCGGGCATCTCCATTTTTAAATTTAAATTCTAGTACAGTTTACGGGAGTAGGCGCAAGCACAGCCATCCCTTCCTTTAAAGGGGGGGTTCAAGATCCCCGAGGTGGAACCCTCAGAAAAGGGGGGATCTCTCCTTAGGGAGAGGCCCATAAGGCGTTGGAATTCGAAATTGCCTTTTTCACTCCACGAAGCATCTGCAATCCAAGGATTTTTGGGAAAGGACGAGAAGCTCAAGCGCCTCGTTGGATGTAACAAATCCCAATTTTTCTTTTGACCCATGGGGCCTTTGGAAACAGAAAGGGGTATTGACCAAGCAGATCACTACTTTTACACCGTTTTTGGGGTTTGCCCCTCGTCGTACAGACAGAGCGATGCGGTTTGGCTGAGTGGGAGCAATGAGGGCTCAGAAAGGGGAAAATCTCCCCTTAGGGGAAACCCCTTTTAGGCGTGTGGGGTTCTAAAATTTCCTTTTGCACCCACAAAACATCGCAAACCAAAAGGGATTATGGGAAAGGGCCCGAGAAGCTAAGGGCCCCCTTTGGATGGAAACCCCCTAACCCTTGATGGCAATCCTATTTAAATGTCACAAAAGCCATGGTGGGAAAACCGGGTTTTTATGAATTCAACCACCAAAGATTTTCCAAAAACAGAAAATCAAAGCAGCATGGAATAGTTCTAGTAGCCTCTCTACGTGTCTAAAAAGACCAAAACAAATTCTGGCCATCATTTTTTTTATTAATAATTGCATCTGTAGAAGTAAAGGAGGTTTCGAGGAAAACCCCTGGAATGCTAATTTTTCCCCCGGTTTTCCAGGGAACTCTCACCTAAAAAAAAATAATTTCTGAACCAAACAAAAGTCCCAAAAATCAATTTTCCCCAAACCACCCGAGAGACTGAAAGGCTTTTCCCCAACAAAATTTTTAAATTTAAATTTTTCAAAACCAAGAACATCTTCTGGTGAAATCAAAGCCAAGTATCAAATTCTTAAACTCTTGCACGGTCCGGATGACATCTTAGCCAATTCTAATAACCACCGGTCAAAGGTGTAATAAGGGTCTATGGCATCACAACTACCTACTCCATACAGTCAAAGCTATTTATCTGTAGAATTTTTTTATTTTTTATTTAGAGACCACTCCAATTCTTGACTAAGGCTAAATTGTTGCATCTAGGACCATCTTCACAGCTGAACACAATACCCTGTATATATCACCACAAGGTATGGTGACGGTGCCACCACATATACAGAAATAGATATGTACCAGTGATGATTATTAAAGGGGTTTTGCCACAATCTCATTTCATACCTCCTGTATTCAGCTCTTCAGCTCTGTGTGCTAAGAAGGGGGCGGTGTGATTTGTTTGAATTGCATATCATGTGACCAAGCAGGATGACATCACCAGGCCTTTCCTCTCTGTAGTCAAAGAAAGGTCTGTTTATGTGTAGAACTGGAAGTAGCTACATTGTAGCTCAGAGATAAAACTTTTGCCTCCAGACACAAGGGTCCTCGGTTCAAATCACTGCAGGAACCAAACCTGTTGATTTTATTTCTCTTTATCAATGCACAGACCTCATAGAGGTTTCTTTTTTAAATTTATTTGCACTGTTTGACTAATTACTAAGCAGTACAGAGGGCAGGAGTAGAGTGACAGCACCTGGGTTTGAAACTCAGTACTGCCTGAGGGGAGAGGTAAATGTCTGAGCATAATCTGACAGATTTGGGAAAACTCTCAGCCCTGGTCGTATCCCCTGGAGACGAGCTGTAAACAATGGATCACTAAAGGAGCAGCTAAAACAAAAACGGTACAGAATTTTTAATAATAATGAATGGTGAAAATGTTTATTATTTAATTTACAAACTTCAGACGTCAATTTGACTTCGTGGCAAAAGCCCTTTAATTTACTTCAATGTCTGGGTGGGATTGTGTAGGACATTCAGGGTGAAATGCCCAAAACATATCAGATCAGCTAATGATTGGCTTTATACTCAATTCTGCACCTCCAGAATAAATTGTTCCTATATATTGGTAATGTACAGCTACTGTATGCCTGGACAAACAGCGTATGTATAGGTCTAGGTCTGCTCATGAAAAAGTTAGGAAAAGTCATTATAACACAGGGAAAAAAAACAAAAAATATAACCCAACCTTCCCTTTAGAGACATATAAAGAAGGCAACACTACATGGACCAGCAGAAGGCTATGTGACTACATGTGCGGTGCGGAGATGGAGGAGGTGGGACCATAACAATTAATCACCACACAAAGAAAAGAAGCTCAATCTGGATCCAACACATCAAACCTACTAAAACATTTATGCCTCACCATTAGCAGGAGAGTAAGGAGCGGGGAGAGAGCTGCAAAGCTAATATTTCTGTCGATAGGAAAACGATAGGACCTTCCATCCCCACCCTTAGCTTCCAGGAACTGCTCTTACCCCAGCACAATAAACATGCCTCGCACCAGAGCCTGCTCCTCCCGTATCATCCAATACAGTAAATTACTTCCAGCTTCAACGAATATTTAGAAACATGGTAATAAAATCTCTATGGAATGACGGTCATAAAATGACTCTGCCACTTGTATTCCTTTCCTTAAAGAGAATCACTCGAGAAGGGACCTCTCGAATCGAAGGAAGCAAAAGGCACTAATCTCACCAAAGGATTCTTACAGTCTTGAGGAAGGGGTGAAGAGAAATTGGTTAACCTTTAAAAGATAATGAGGTAAATATGTGTTTGTAAGATACCATGTAATGAGTGTGGAGTAAAGTATGGTAGAGGGGACGGGTCTATGGATGGAAGCTAAAAAATGTGAAGTACTGTAGTGTCTTGAAGAAATTATTGAAAACATGAAATTTCACTTATAGTTAGAAAACAAATACATAATACAAACTGGAATCAAACAAAATTTACTACAAACAGGTACTAGTGCACAGATGAATAAAACAAACTACAAACAGGTACTAATGCATAAAACATACTACAAACAGGTACCAAAGCACAGATGCATAAACCCTTCTACAAACAGGTACCAAAACACAGATGAATAAAACCTACTACAAGCAGGTACTAATGCACAGATGCATAAAACCTACCACAAACAGATACCAAAGCACAGATGCATAAAACCTACTACAAACAGGTACTAATGCACAGATGAATAAAAACACTACAAACAGGTATTAATGCACAGGTTAATTAAACAGACTACAAACAGGTACTAATGCACAGATTAATAAAACCTATTACAAACAGGTACCAAAGCACAGATGAATAAAAGACATACTACAAGCAGGTCCAAATAAACATACTGCAAACAGGTATGAACATAAAACATACTACAAAACAGATCCAAAAAAACTGACAACATACTGCAAACAGGTACTTATGCACAGATGAATAAAAATACCATAAACAGGTACTAATGTACAGAATAAAAAAAACAACAACACCCTAGTACAAACAGATACCAATGTACTGAAACAAAACATACTACTGACAGGTACCAAAACACAGGTAAACCTATTACATACAGGTTCTACTGCATAGAAAACATGCTACAAAACAGGTACCAAAGCACAGGTAAAAGACTAAACGGTCACGAGATACATCTTGCACATTCTGTATCTGATGCCAACATGGTCATTCGTAAACAAAGAGTAAGAGCAGTCCGGGGATGGATTACAGAGAACGTCCACTGCAAATAAGTTTTAAAAAAACCCCCTTTAAAAAAATTTTTTTTTAAAAAACTCTAAAAAAAAAAACTTTTTTTTTAAAAAAAAAAAATTTTTTATTAAAAAAAAATCCCCTTTTAAAATTTTTTAAAAACCCCCCCCCCCCAAAAAAAAAAAAACCCCCCAAAAAAAAGAAAAAAAAAAAAACAACAAAAAAAACAAACCAAAAAAAAAAAACAAACCAAAAAAACCAAAAAGGGGAAAAAAACCCAAAAAAGGCCCTTCCAAAAAATTTTTTTTAAAAAATTCCCGGGGAAAACCCTTTTCAAAAAAAATTATTCCAAAAAAAAAAAAACCGGAAAAAAAATTTTTTTTTAAATAAAAAAAGGAAAAACCCAAAAAAACCCTTTTCCCCAAAAAAACAATTTTTTAAAAATTTTCCCCAAAAAACCCCCCCCCAAAAAACCCCCCCCCAAAAAAAAAAAAAACAAATTTTTTTAAAAAAATTAAAAAAAACAAAAAAAAAAAATTTTTAAAAAAAAAAAAATTTCCCGGACTTTTTTTTTAAAAAAACCCCAAAAAAAAAGGAAAATTTTTTTCCCCAAAAAAAAAAAAAAAACCCCCCCCCTTTTTAAACCCAAACCCCCCAAACCAAAAAAAAAAAACCCCCAAAAATTTTAAAAAAAAAGGGCCCCCCCTTTTTCCCCAAAAAAAAACCCCCAATTTTTTTAAAAAAAATTTTAAAAAACCCCCCAAAGTAAACCCCCCTTTTTTGGGTTTTTTTTTTTTTCCCCCCCCGGGGTTTTTTTTTCCCCCCCCCCTTTTTTCCAAAACCCCCCCCAAAAAAAAAACCCCCAACCCCCCCCCAAAATTTAAAAAACCCCCCCAAAAAAAAACCCCCAAAAAAAATCCCGGGTTTTTAAAAAAAAATTTTTTATATTGGGGGGTTTTTTTCCCCCCCCTTTTTGGGAAAAAAAAAGGGGGCCCCCCCAACCCGGGAAAAGGGTTTTTTGGGCCCGGGAAAAAAAAAACCCCCCCCCCGGGAAATTTCCCCCCCCCCCCAAAAAAAGGGTTTCCCCCCCGGGGGACCCCCCCCCAAAAAAAATTTTAAAAAAACCCCCCCCCCCCCCCCTTTTCCCTAAATATTAGAAAACCAAAAAAAAAAAAGGGGGGGAAAAACCAATGGGGACCCCCCCCCCTTTTTTTCCCCCCGGGGGAAAAACCTTTTTGAAAAAAAAAAAACCCAAAATAAAACGGTAATCCCCCCAAACCCTTCCCAAAAAATTTGGGGGTTTAAAAGGGGGAAAATTTTCCCCCATT
Source organism: Phyllomedusa bahiana (assembly GCA_025379985.1). Lineage (NCBI taxonomy): Eukaryota > Metazoa > Chordata > Amphibia > Anura > Hylidae > Phyllomedusa > Phyllomedusa bahiana. The sequence goes on along the minus strand of JAODAL010000269.1, from coordinate 108,822 downwards.
AAAAAAAAACCCCCCCCCCCCCCCTTTTTAAAAAATTTTTTTCCCCCCGGCCCCCCCCAAATAAATTTTCCCCCCCTTCCCCTTTTGGGGAAAAAAAAAAAAAAAAAACCCCCCCACCCAAAAACCCCAAAATTCCCCCCCCCCCCCCTTTTTCCCCCCTCCCCTTTTTTCCCCTTTTTTTTAAAACACCCCGGGGAAAAAAAAACCCCCCCAAAAAGGGGGCCAAAAAAAATTTCCTTTCCTTTTTTTCCAAAAAAAAAATTTTTTTTTTTCCCCTTCCCCCCAAAATTTTTTAAATTTTTTTCCCCAAAAAAAGGAAATTTGGGGTTTTTTCCCCTTTTTTAAAAAAACCCCCCCAAAAAACCCCATTTTTTTAAACCCCCCGGGGGGTTTCCCCGGGGTTTCCCCCCCACTGGCCTGACCCCGGGGGGGGGGGGGTTCCCCCCCCCCCCAAAAAAAAAATTTTTCCCCCCCCAAAACCCCCCGGTTTTCCCAAAAACCTCCCCCCCCCGGGGGGAAAAAAACCCCCCCCCTTTTTTTAAAAATTTTGTTTCCAGGGGTTTTTTTCCCCCCCCCCCCCCTTTTTTTTTGGGGGGGTTTCTTTTAACAAAAAAATTTAAAAAAGGGGGAAAAATTAACCCAAAAAAAATCCTTTTAAAATTTTTAATCATTTTTTTTTTTTTTAAAAAAAAAAAAAACCCCCCGGGCCCCCCCGCCCCCAACCCCCTTTCCCCCGGGCCCCCCCCCCCCCCCTTTTTAAAAAAATTTGTTAAAAAAAATTTTTTTCCCTTCCCCCCCCCAAAAAAAAAAATTTTTTTAAAATTGGGGGTTTAAAAAATTTAATTCCCCCGGGTTTGAAACCCCCAAAAAAAGGGGGGCCCCTAAAACCCCCCCCTTTTGTTTTTTTTCCCCCCAAGGAAAAAAAAATTTTTTAAAAATAATTTTGGGGTTTTTCCCCCTTTTTTTTCCCCTTTTGGTTTTTAAAATTTTTCCCCCAAAAAACCCCAAAAAAAATTTTTTTTTTTTTTTAAAAAAACCCCCCAAAAAAAAAAGGGAAATTTCCCCAACCCCAAACCCCAATTTTTTTTTTTTTTTCCCAAAAAAACCCAAAATTTTCCCCCCAAAAAATTTTTTTTTTTTAAAAAAAAAAAAACCCCCAAACCCCCCCCCCCCCAAAGTGTTTTTTAAAAAACCCCCCCCCCCCCTTTTCCCCCAAAAAAAAAAAATTTTTTTTTAAAAAAAGGGGGCCCCCTTTTTTTTTAAAAAATAAAGGGGTTTTTTTTTTTGGGGAAAAAACCCGGGGTTTTTCCCCAAATTTTTTTAAAATTTTTAATTTTTTTTGGGGGGTTAACCCCTTTTTTTTTTTTTTAAAAAAAAAAAAAAATTTTTTTTCCCCCCCAAAAATTTTAAAAACCCCCCTTTTTTTTTCCAAAATTTTTTAAAAGGGCTGCCCCCCCCGGGAAAATTTTTAAGGGGGGGCCCTTTTTTCCTTTGCCAAAAAGGGGAAAAATTTTAAAAAAAACCCCAAAAAAAACCCCCCCCCCAAAAAAAAATTTTTTTAAAAAAAATTTTTTTTAAAAATTTTAAAAAAAAATTTTTTTTTAAAAATTTTTGAAAAAAAAAATTTTTTTAAAAAAAATTTTTTTTCCCCCTTTTAAATTAAAGGGGCCCCCCCAAAACCCCCCCCTTTTTAAAAAAACCCCTAAAAAAAAAAAAAGTTCCCAAAAAATTTTAAAGTTTTCCCCAAACGGCCCTTTTTTTTTTTTTTTGGGGTTTTTTTAAAAAAAATTTAAAAAAACCCCCCGGGGGGAAAAAAAAACCCCTTTTGGGGGCCCAAAAACCCCCCCTTTAAAAAAGGGTTTTTTTTTAAAAAAAAAAATTTTTTTTTTTTAAAAATTTTAAAAGGGGTTTCCCCTTTAAAATTTTCCCCCCTTTCAAAACCCAAAACCCCCCCCCTTAGGAATAAAACCCCCCCGGGGAAAATTTTTTTTCCCCCTTTTTTTTAATTTTCCCCCCCCCTTTTTTTTGGGGGAAAAAAAATGGGGCCGGGAAAAACCCCCCCCAAAAAATTTTTTTTTTTGGGGGGAAAATTTAGGGGAACCCCCCCAATGGAAGGGAATTTGGTTTTTTTTTCTTTTTAAAAAGGTTTTTTTTTAAAAAGGGGGGAAAAGGGGGCCCCCCCCTTTTTTGAAAAAAGGTTTTAAAAAAAAAAAAAAAAAAAAAACCCCCTTAAAACCCCCCCCTTTTTAAAAACCCAAAAGGGGGGGGTTTTTTGGGGAACCCCTCCCCAAATTTTTTTTTTTTAAAAAAAAAAAATCTAACCCAAAAAAAAAGGGGGGGGGGCCCCCCCCCCCAAAAAAAATTTTTTTTTTTTTTTTAAAAAAAAATTTTTTTTAAAAAAAAAAACCCCCGTTTAAAAAACCCCCCTTTTTAAAAAAAACCCCCTTTTTTTTTTTTTCCCCGGGGGGTTGTTTTAAAAAACCCCAATTTTTGGGGAAAAAAAAAAAAAAAACTTTGGCCTTTTTAAAGGGGAAAAAAATTTTAAAAAAGGGGCCCGGGGGTTTTCCAAAAAAGGGGGTTTTTGCCCTTTTGGGGGGGTTTTTTTTTTTTGGGGTTTTTTTTTTTTTTAAAAATTTTTTGGGGTTTTTTTTTTTTGGGGGGGGGGGAAAAAGTTTTTTTTTCCCCCCCAAAAAAAAAAAACCCCCCCAAATTTTTTTTTGGGGGGGGAAATTTTTTTCCCTTTTTTAAACCCCCCCAAAAAAAGAAAAAAGGGGGGAAAAAAACCCGGGGTTCCCCCCCTTTGTTGGGGAAAAAAAAAAAAGGGATTTTTTTTAAAAGGGGGGAAAAGTTTTTCTTTTTTTGGGGGGTTCTTTTTTTTTTAAAAAAAAAAAAGGGGGGAAAAAAATTTTTTCCCCCAAAAAAAAAAATTTTTTTGGGGGGGGGGGAAAAAAAAACCCCGGGGGAAAAGGGCCCCGGGCCCCGGCCCTTTTTTTTAAAAGGGGGGGGAAAAAAAAATTTTTTTTTAAAAAAAAAAAGGGGGGAAAAAAAATTTTAAAAAAATTTTTTTTTTTGGGGGGGGAAAAAGGGGGGCCCCGGGCCCCAATTTTTTTTTTTTGGGGGGCCCTTTAAAAGGGGGGGGGAAAAATTTTTTTTGGGGGGGGAAGGGGAAAATTTTTTTTTTTTGGGGGGGGGGGTTCCGGGGAAAAGGGGGGTTTTTTTTTTTCCCCTTTTTGGGGGGTTTTAAAGGGTTCCCAAGGGGGGGGGGGGGGGGGTTTTTTGGGGGGGGGCCCTTTTTAAAAAATTAAAAAAAGGGGGGGGGGGGGGCGAGGAAAAATTTTTTCCCCGGGGAAACCCCCGGGGAAAAAAAGGGGGTTTTAAGGGAAGGGGGGGGTTTGGGGAAAAAAACCCCCCCCCAAAAAACCCCCCCCCTTTTGGTTTAAACCCAAAAAAGGGGGGGGGGGGGGGGGGGGGGGGGGGGGGCCGGTTTTTCCCGGGGGGGTGGGGGGGGGGGGAAAAAGGGGAAAAATTTTTCCCCTTTTTCCCCCCCTTTGGGGGGGGTTTTTTTTTCCGGTTTCCCTCCGGGGTTTGGGTTTTTTGGGGGCCCGGGGTTTAAAAAAACCGGGGAAAAGGGTCCCCCGGGGGAAAATTTTTTTTTCGTTTGGGGGTTGGGCCTTTTTTTCCCAAATTTTTGGCCCTTTTTTTAAAAAAAAGGGGGTTTTCCTTTTTTTTTGGGGAAAAGGGGGTTTTGGGGTTTTTTTTTTTGGCCCCAAAAAATTTAAATTTTGAAATTTTAAAAAATTTTTTTCCCCTTTTTTTTTTCCCCACCCCCCCAAAAAAATTTTAAATTTCAAAAAAAACCCCCGGGGTTTCAGTTTTTTTGGGGGAAATTTTGGGAAAATTTTTTAAAAAAAAAAAAAAAAATTTTTTTTCCCCTTTTCCCTTTTTTTAAAAAGGGGGGTTTTTTTAAAAAGCTTTTTTTCCCCCCCCTTTTAAAAAAGGGGGGAAAAAAAAAAAAAATTTAACCCCCGGGGGGTTTTGGGGGGGCCCCCTTTTTAAAAAATTTTTGGGTTTTAAAAAACCCCCCTTTTTAAAGGGGGAAAAAAAAAAAAACCCCCCCGGGAAACCCGGTCCCCCCTTTTTCCCCCCCGGGGGGGCCCGGGGGGGATAAAAAAAAACCCCCCCAAAAAGGGCCCCCCTTTTAAAACCTTTAAAAAAAGGGCCCCCCCCCCAAAAAAGGGGGGAAAAGAAAAAAAGGGGTTTTTGGGGGGGGCCCCCCCTTTTTAAAAAAAAAAAGGGGGGGAAAAAAAACCCCCCCCCCTTTTTTTTTTTAAATTAGGGGGGAAAGGGGGGTTTAAAAAAAGGGGGGCCCCTTTTTTTAAAACCCCCGGGGGGGGTTTTTTTGGGGGGGAAATTTTTTTGGGAAATTTTGGGCCCGGAAAAAAATTTTAAAAAAGGGGGTCAACCCAAAAAAGGGATTTTAAAAAAGGGGCCCCCCGGGGGGTTTTAAAATTTTTTCCCCCCCCCCAAAAACACCCCCAAACCCCCCCCCAAAAAATTTTAAAATTTTGGGGGGGAAAAAAAAATTTTGGGTCCCCCCCTTTTAAAAAAAAAAAATTTTTTGGGGGAAAAAAAAAAAAAAATTTTTAATTTTTAAAAACCCTTTTTGGGTTTTTTCCCCCCTTTCTTTTTTTTAAAAGGGGGTTTTCCCGGGGTTTTTTTAAAAATTTTTTTTCCCAAATTTTTTAAAGGGGTTTTTTTTTGGGGGGTTTAAAAATGAAAAAAATTTTTTTTTTTTAAAAAAAATTGGGGGAAAAAATTTAAATCCCCCCCTTTTTTTTGGGTTTTTGGGGGAAAATTTGGGAAAAAATGGGGGAAAAAAATTTTTTTAAAAAAATTTATTTTTTAAAAAAATTTTTAAAAACCTTTTTGGGGGCCCCCTTTTGGGGGCCCGGGGGGGGCCCCCTTTTTTCCCCCCTTTTTTTTTTTCCCAAAAAAAAAATTTTCCCCCCAAAAAATTTTTTTTTTTGGGGGGGCCCCCCTTTCCCCAAATTTTTCCCCTTTAAAAAAAAAAATTTTAATTAAAAAAAAAATTTTTTTTAAAAAAAGGGAAAAATTTTTTTCCCAAAAATTTAAAATTTTGGGGGGGGGGTTTTTTTTTTTTTAAAAAGGGTTTGGGGTTTTTAATTTTTGGGGGGCCCCTTTTTTGGGGGGGTTTTTTTTAAAAACCCAAAAAAAAATTTTTTTTAAAAAAAGGGGGGGTTTTTAAATTTTGGAAAAACCCCCCCTTGTGGAATCTATGCCAAAAAATTGAGGCAGTTCTGAAGGCAAAAGGGGGTCCAACCCGTTACTAGCATGGTGTACCTAATAAAGTGGCCGGTGAGTGTATAATCAGCTCTGTGGCCCAACCTCCCCATAACCAAGCCCCCTATAACTCCACTCCCCATGGGCCGTGGAAAAATTGTCTTGCATGAAACTGGCCCCTGGTGGAAAAAACATTGGAGACCGCTGTTCTAAAGAAGACATAGGAAAAAATATTTTGAGTAGTTAAAAAACACATTAAATAGGACCTGTGACAGTCCTGACCTGTCTACTTTAGGAAATCCTTGTGTCCCCTGGAGCATCTTCTCTTATAACTATGGGTTGTGCTGTTCCTCGGTTATTCCTCCTAGAAATGTCTTACTGAATCTGTCAGATGGGTGTTATCAAAAAGGGGCACACAATGACTGTCAGCTCTGATTGGACAAGGTCAGACTGTGCCGGAGGAAACCCCAAACTGGTAACACCCATCTGACAGTTGATTATGAGCTTCTAGGAGACATAATAGGGGAACAATACAATAGAGATTTGAGATAAAATTATTATTTCAGAGATAACCCAAGTATTTACTAAAACCAACGTGTCAGAAATGGGCACAGATCCTCAGACAAGGGGCACGTGCTTGTTGTAGGGACCAATCCGTAAGCTTGGGTTCACATGTATTCGTAGTGTCCAGCAAGCTGTTTTATGTCCAAGCTGGACACCACCAATGACAACGTTGTGTACTTGGTGCACGAGTCCTATATCCATTGCACTATTTTTCCCTATCTGACCCAGACACACATCCAGCACTACGGACACAATCAAAATTGTTCTAATTGGAAACTATGGGATGAGTCTCCACATTGACTTTTTAAACTAAGCTAAAGAAATTCATAACAGGGGCTGGACTGAATTATTTTTCCAATAATGGTGTGGTGGATTGAATTTGTATAGGATCCATAGTAGGTAAGGTACATCCATATGTTGGAGCCTCCATGATCTGCTATGAGCCTAAATGTGAACAAAACTCATATCAATAGAATATACCATCAAAGTGTGAAAGGTGCGGGTCCCACCTATAGGATCGAGCCTCCAATAGTCTCCATTGAGAATGGAGAGAAAGTTGGCGCCTGCACACAACTCGTCATTCTGATCTATGGGAGTACCATGTAAAGGCAAACGGTGTGTTTTTCTGTACACGAAACTCCCATAGAAAAGAATGGAGAGTCGTGCTCAAGCTCAACTGGCTCTTCATTCTGAGCCGAGCCTTTTAGGGCGCATTCCCGAGATAGGTGTGGGTCCCAGAAGAGAGACCTGTCCTTATCAAACTTTCATGGCATAGTGTACCAATACAAGAGTGGAACACCCCTTTGAATTGAATTTGTAGGTTTATTGCAACAGGCATATTATTTAGGGGAATTTTTTTGGGGGGTTTTGCAATGGTTAAATTGGTTTTCTAACCATGCAGTTTCACGTTCACAGGCAGCTTTTCTTTCACTCTGCCTTTGTCAGTCTGTGGGTGGTTCTTTAGCAGTGATTATCATATTTAGCTTCTCTGTAGCTAGCTTAGACATTACAAAGAGTAAGCTCAGGAGATTTAATCTTCATTAAACAAAGGCTGCACCTGCTGTGGGGAGTAAAAACAATTGCTTATCTGTAAACAAAAGCTAATCTTGTTAGAGATATTGCGTCTTCTCTGAGAGTGAGCTCTTTCCAATCGTGAGGACACTACATGCTCGGTCTCATCAATAAGATTATGGACATAACCAGAGAAATCTGTGTGCACTCAGAGCAGATCAAATCTCTATTATCTCCTGACTAGGGTAAAAATCAAAAAACGAATGTATTTGGAAAAAGTCTTTAAATGATCTGTCACTACATGTTGAAAGCTAATCTTTGTAGTGAGAAAACCCCCTTTAACACCCCTGTAAGGTCCAGAAATATTTTAACATGATTTTTGGGTAGTGAAATGGAAAAATGTTAGCAGTCCTAAAATGCCTCATATTGGTTACGTAATGAACCCTGCCCTGCGCCAGTCCTTGTCCTTACATGAAGATGTTCCTTGTTGCAGGTTTCTACGGCACAGAGGCCATGGACGGGCCACAGTTTGGTTCGGCAAAAGAAAAACCCTTCACATTTTTATAGGTCCCTTCACTCGTCCGGAGCAGCTGGCTGCCGCCTTCACAGGATTGTGAAACCATAATTAGATAATCTCAATGGCAGCTTCATTGGGACACACAGTCCCGCACGGACATCCAAAAGCTACAGAAGAATGTAAAGTGCATCTCCAGCAGACACATAAGTAATCCTAGTCACAGACAGTATAGGACTTTCCGTAAAGTGGATTTCCTATACGGGTTGTGTTAGTGTCCTCTGGAGAGTCCTAAACCCCTTCCTCCAACTCCGTGTTATCTGTGTCAGTAATAGCACTTCCTTCTTGAGACCGTTCACACTTAGCAGCTTCTCTTCCAAGTGATTTGTGTTGTGAAAAACGGCAGTGGCCAAACATTCACATTATTGGGGAGAGAGAAGGAGAGAGGAGAGGGAGGGGAGAGAGAGGAGGGAGAGAGAGAGGGGGAGAAAGAGAGAGAAAAGAGAGGGTGGAGAGAGAGAGGGTGGAGAGAGAGAGAGGGAAAGAGAGAGAAAAGAGAGGGTGGGAGAGAGAGGAAGAAAAAAAAGAGAGAGAGGGTGGAGAGAGGAGGCGGGGGGGGGGGGGCAAGAGAGAGACACCGACCAAGCGAGAGGGATAGACTGAGCAATAAGGTCCCAATTCACACGGCAGTGGACAAATACCGGTCGGTTTGCCGGCCGGTATTTGTCCTGTTTTGCGGCCGTACCCACAGCCACAGGGGGGACTGCTTTTCTCCCCGATGAGCGGAGAAGAGCCCTCCCCCCTCCCATTGAGGTGTTCATATTCCGGACGGAAGAATGAACATGCTTAATGTTTTTTGAGCGGGAAAAACCGCCGGGCGCAAAACCCGTGCAGTGGGGACTGCTGCACGGGTTTTCCATAGAGCACAATTGTGCTCATTTTCGGCCGGTTTTTCGGGCGGTCTGAAAAACCGCAAACCGGCTGAAAAACCGGCCAAAAACCTTTGCCGTGGGGACATGCCCTTAGTTCTAGGGCACTGTACATAATATATATCAAACAAGTACAATGGTGACAATAGATGACTATGAATAGAAATTGAAAACCCACACAGACGTATACAGTTAAAAGTATTCACTTTTTACTTAATTTTAAATTGTGACCCATAAGTTACAGGGTAAATCCACATAATTAATGGCTATAGTAGAGAGAAAAACCTTTGAAAAAAAAAGACAATAGATGACTAACAACTAGTCCAGAGGGAGAGAGGACCCTGCCCGCGAGGGCTTACATTCTACAAGGAAGGAGGAAAGAGACAGAAGCTGAGGGGCAGATATATTTGTGGGGTGGTGTAATGGTAGTGGGATTATTGTTGGTTATAGGCTACCCTGAAGAGATGGGTTTTCAGGTTGCTTTTAAAGCTAGTGAAGGTAGAGGAGAGTCTGATGTGTTGGGGCAGTGAGTTCCAGAGTGTGGGGGAAGCACAGGAGAAGTCTTGGAGACGGTTGTGTGTAGAGCTGATAAGAGAAGAGCAGAGAAGAAGGTCCTGTGAGGAGTGGAGATTGCATGAGGGATGGTACCTAGAGATTAAAGGGGTTGTCTCACTACAAAGAATAGCTTTCAAAATGTAGGGAACACTAAAATGATTTTATCACCTTCTGAGCTCTCTCTGGTTCCCCAAGTGACCGACCTGTGTACTCCTTTTCCCCTGCTGTCTTGGCCAGCAGTGTGCAAGCTTGTGTGTCATCTCATCTTTCAGATAAAAGACAGTAATTGCTCTACTGTTTACATTAGCTCAGAAGCTTCTCCAGACCTCAGAGAAGGTAATTTATTTAATCTAGACTAATAAACAGAGAAGTCTGAATACACAGAGCTCATATGCTAATTACAGACAGCTTGACCAGGAAGTGACAGAGCAAAGCAGCATTATTTCATTAATGCATCCTATGAAACTTTGAGATGATACAACCCCTTTAAGGCAGAGATGTATGGAAAGGAGAGGTTATGGAAAGCCTTGTAGGTCATGGTTAGTAATTTGAACTAAATTTGTTGGGCAATGTGAAGCCAGTGAAGGGATTGGCAGAGGAGTAACGAGAAGAGAGGTGGATCAGACAGGCAACATAGTTGAAGATGGATTGGAGAAGAGTGAGAGTGCTAGACGGGAGGCCACAGAGAAGCATGTTGCAGTAGTCCAGGCGGGAGATGGAGCACTAAGCCTAAGGTTGGTGTATATAATTTTTTCAATAAAGGTGCAACTTCTGGCTATTCTGACCAGAGGTCCTAAGCAGACGAATGGTGGGGCTTGGAGATGTGCTGTGATCTGGGACTATGATACGTTACAAGGCATTCCATAAATCAGGACATCTGCATAGAAATAGAACATCATAGAATAACACTAGCTCCATGTTCTGCACCAGCTTCACACTGACAACATGTAGGATCAAAACATTCAAGTGTGAACAAGACCTTATGGTATTTCACTGCTAAGAATGGAGACCGCGCTGCTTATGTGATTTCAGTTATACAGTCAGCGCTGGCTCCGCACAGTATAGCGGGGAATATGAAGAAAACTACATAGATATTTATAGCCAGATAGATAACACCGGGAGTGCACTGGAATTTTTGTTAGTGAAGAACTAACAAACCTCCATAGAGAGAAAATGCAAAAAGATCAGAGTCAGTATTAAATAGCGAGTCATCTCTAGTAACCAGCCCAAGGAATTTAAAACGCTCTGATCTCATGGAATCATATTTTAGCCTCCAATGACATTTTTATTTGTATTACAGCAGCTGGAATCTTTTTTAGGTTGTTTTGACAGATTTGGAATAATAAAAAAGAGCAAAAAAAAAAAAAAAAACCCTTGCCCCGTAAGTCACAGGGCAACATCTGTCAGAAAAGTAAAACTGCAACTAACTTCTTGCAACTGGCTGACACCACAGAGAATAAGGTCTGGAATGGCAAAAGGTTAGGGCTACACCTGCGTTGGTTTTTCTGGCTTTTTGGAACATAAAATTAAAAATCAGTGGTGCCAAATCCATTCCAACAGACATCAACTACACCTGATGGACCCCACTGACTATAAATAGGAGCTGTCACATTTCCGTCATGGTGTCAGTCATTGCTGCACTATTATATAGTTTCTGACAGAATCTGCTCAAAGGTTCGGAACAGAACCTCCAAAGCAGATGTGAACTGGGCCTGAGACATGATGTGTCACCTAACAGAAGCAAACAAAGTCCAATCCGCTCACCTGGTTCCGTGTAAGCTTGTCAAGATAGAGCCGGACGCATTCACCGCCTCGTGGTTACCATGCACATAAGGGTCGTTTACACGGTTTGCCGGCCGGTATTTGTCCGGTTTTGCGGCCGTCCCCACGGCCGCGGGGGGGTTGTGGCTTTTCTCCGCGATGAGCGGAGAAGAGCCCTCCATTGAGATGCACATGTTCCGTCCGGAAACCGGACGGAAGATTGTGCATGTTCAATGTTTTGTCTCCGGTCCGCCGGCAACAAAACCGCCGGGTGGAAAACCCCTGCAGTGGGGACTGCTGCACGGGTTTTCCATAGAGCACAATTGTGCTCATTTTCGGCCAGTTTTTCAGACCGCCTGAAAAACCGGCCGAAAACCCGTGAAGTGGGGACATGCCCGTAGGGTGCATTCACACGGCAAAGGACAAAAACAGCTCTGTTTTTTCCTCTCATTTCAAGCGGTTTTTTGACTGTTTTTGTCACAAAACCGGTCTGTTTTTTGTCTGTTTTCGGTTTTTTAACTGTTTTTGGTACTGATTTTTTCCCGGTTTTCCCAGCGGTTTTTGGACTGTTTTTCAACCTCCAAAAACACACCCACTATCGGTGGGATTATTCTTCACTTTTTTTTTTGCAAAAACCGGAAACCGGCCAAAATCCGTGCCAAAAACCGCCGGCTACGTTTCGAGCGGTTTACATTGACTCCAATGTTAATTTTCCGTCTAGAAACCGGTCGGAAGATTGTGCTTGTTCAATGTTTTGCGGTCCGCCGGCGGTCTGAAAAACCGCCCGGCGTAAAAATCGTTCAGTGGGGACTGCAGGGCGGTTTTTCAATTGAAGTCTATGGGAGAGAGTTTGTTGCAGGTTTTCCGACGGTTTGTGGTTTTAGGAACCGTCCAAAAACCCTTGCCGTGGGGACATGCCCTAAGAAATTAGAAGTGGCCGCTACATAATCCAACATGCCAAAAAATTAAAAAATACTACATTTTATTGTAACAACTTGTTAAAAAAATATATATGCCGGAAACATGTATCCAAGACTACCCAAGCATGGAGGAGCATTGAGCATGCAGTTAGTGGACCAAGATGACTGGAACGCTGACGCGTTTCGGAAGCGTGCTTCCTTAATCATGCTTGGGTAGTCTTGGATACATGTATCCGGCATAATTTTTTAACAAGTTGTTGCAATAAAATGTAGTATTTTTAAATTTTTGGGCATGTTGGATATGTAGCGGCCACTTCTAATTTCTTACCTAACAGAAGCAAGTACATAAAAATAAAAGCATACAGCCCTATATAAGAGCTGTATTGTACCCTGGGACAGAGATCACTAATGTGATCAGAACTCCGCTCATACATCACTAAGAAAATGCTTGACCAAACAGATTCCCGTTTGTCGTTTTTGTTTCTTTTTTTGCTGTTTAAATTGTATCTGTTTCCATTTTTTTTTTCTAATTAAAACAAGACCCTGATACATATCCTTTTCTTCTTAGCAGTTTTTATTTTCTGATTGCAGATATCTCAATTCTGTTCTGATAATTGTGGTGGCACCTTTTTTGCCCGCACTACTTTTTGCAGCATTTAGAGAGATGCTTTACAGCAGCCTTATGGACATAGGAGCAGGAGCAGACCAATTGACTTCTATAGGAGAGTTTTCTAGGCATGCTCTGTGATCTGGGAACAAGTCAGTGTGCAGGGAGGGGGAGAGGGAGAGCTGTGACATCCAGGCATGTAGAGTCAGTGGGCCAAAGCTCTGACTCCTCAATTTCTCTAACTCCGACTCACTTATACATGGCGTATGTTAAAGTGATAACTTTACTGTAGTAATCCGTAGTTCAAGACAAACTGAACGTGGTACACGTGGACATAAGATAGCCAAGATGATTGAATGATGGTAGTCTCACATTCAAAGCTGTAGTCGATGGTGAGATATAGAGCCAAAAGTTCTAAACATGGTTTTCCTTTTGCTTGTTGGTTTAAAATATATTTATTGGATATTACTTTAGAACACAAAAAAACAAAGTTGTAACAATGCAAAACAATGCAGTAAGTGGGAAAAAAAGTTTTTAACAAAAATGTACTGAATGACATTTGTGGAGCCTATGAATTTTTTATGAGGAATAGTATCGCCTCTATGAGACCCTCCTTCATAGATGGCCTCAAATCTGATATCTTTATTTCAAGGCTAGAGAACGGCCTCTCTACACTAACTTGGGTTTGTGGGAAAGCGATTACCACATGGGCAACATCTCTAACAATGTCAGGGTATAAAGGAATTGCCTCATGCAGTCAGTTTTGATGAACAGTTGAACTCTTCTACTTTGAGACCAAGTAAAAATTTTGCCGAAATCTGGTCAATATGTTTACAATGGGAGCGGAACCTATACCCCTGCGACAATACTTTGCTTGCTCCATGTCATCAATTAAACTCCTCATCAGATGAGGCTGACAATATGGGAGCAGTAGCACTGGCCAGACCCAATTCCTCTTCCTCTTGGTTCTGCTTTGAACTGTACTAATTTATTATATATTTTGGAGTCAGTCTATTTTATAACAAATCCGACTCCACCAAAATGGACACCGATTCCGACTCCACAGCCCTGTGACAGCTCCTATTGCGAATTGTGGATCCTGTTTTATCTATACACTTTGGTGTCATCTTTTAGTGTAACCCCGCTTGTAAGGATCATGAGCAGACTACTGAAAATCTTTCTCTACAGAACTGATGGGGTAAGACCATTCTTAGGTGTAATGGCCAAAGTGAAAACTGCAGGACTTAAAAGGGGTTGTCTCACTACATCGATTCATCTTACCTCAGTCCTGTTTACTGGGTTTAATTTTTGAAATCAGCGGTAGTTTAATGGCTTCTACTGGCCTGCAGTGAAGAGCTGCTGAGGACACCAGGTCTGTAGCTATAGCGACCAGCGCTGGCAGCCTAACAGGAGAGATCAAACAGGACTGTTGCTAGAGCGATGCAGCCCATACAAGAGGGGCTATCTAGTAATAGGTATGACACTGCTAATAAACACAACGCAAAGTGACTTGGTTTTAACATAAAAAGCAATCCTTGTAGTGATACAACCCCTTTAAGAATAAAAAAAAAAAATTATTTAAAGTGATCTGAAAAAAACACTCAAATTAAATGCATTTAGCATAAAAACATGAGTTAAACAATAAATAATTTTTGATGACACATTCCCTTTAAAGGGGTTGTCTCACTACATTGATTCATCTTACCTCAGTCCTGTTTTCTTGGTTTCATTTTGAATTCAGGGACATGTTTACTGGCTTCTACTAGGCTGCAGTAGAAGCCAGGTCTGTAGCTATAGCGACCAGCGCTGGCAGCCTATCAGGAGAGATCAAACAGGTCTGTAGCTATAGCAACCTGAGGAGCTGATGCAGCCCATACAAGAGGGGATATCTAGGAATAGGTAGGACACTGTTAATGGACATATATTGCAAAGTGACTTGTTTTTGCAAGATCTTTAACATAAAAAGCAATCCTTGTAGTGAGACAACCCCTTTAAGTACTTGATTCAGTTTATTTCCAATCCATACACAAAAAAAAATTAAGAATATAACACTATACAAACCCCCCCCCCCCAAATACCAGTTTGGAATTTTTCTACAAACAGTTAATACGCTACCAGAACTGGGTATAATAATTCTCTGGGATCTTTTCAGTGAGAAACAAATCGACCTCCTGCTGCTGTGTTTTTCTCCGCCGTTTAACAGCTGGCAAACAGCTGCAGCCGCCATCCAGCAAACGAAGAAAGGAGGGCCCGTGCAGCCCACTGCTGTACACTTTGCCTTCCATATGCTTACATATGTGAATCTTACCATTAATTATTTATGGCTCATCAAAGTTCATTGTTGTACATGGCGATAAAATCACATTAAAATGGAAAAAATGGAGACAACAGGGAGCAAGTAATCTGTGGACAAAATGAGAACAGAAACAGAGGGCTCCGCTCCAGCAGATGACAAAATGCACAATCCTGGAATATTTACAATAAAACATAGTCGTGGATCTGGTGCTTACATGTCTCCCAGTCTACTAGTTGTCAATGTATCTTCAATATGATCTTGCCCTTGACTGTGTGAGGCCAGTTCTCCCTGTAAGACTTTCCTCTCTGCTTTTTTTCCCCCCTCTTTGTGGATGGTTAAAGGGGTTTTGCCAGGACGTGCCTTATCTGCTAAGAAGCAAATGTAAACAAGCCACTCTGAGCTGAGAGAGTGGGAGACACAGCCAGAGCACAGAGCCTTGCATAAGGGATCGTGTGAAATGTTCACTCAAATAATCAAACTACAACTAGTGGATTCTGTATACAAAAGACAACAGCTTTTCTACACAGCAGCTTGAAAGCTTCTTCATGTTCTCTGTCATCAGATAAAGCAGGGATCTACTCAGATAATCACACTACAACTAGTGGATTCTGTATACAAAAGACAACATATTTCTACCCGGTGCCTTGAAAGCTTCTTCAGCTCCCTCTCATCAGATAAGAAGCTTTCTCTGCGCAAGCCCGGCCAGCAGCTCTTGTCAGGTCGTATCTAATGCAAGCTTTTAAGTAACTAAGGGCAGGTAAGGCAGCCTGTAGCTCTCTCAGGCTGCAATTTTTGTAATCACATATATTTAGAAAAGTGATTAAATACCCATTTTGGAGGATCCCACGTCAACATTACATCGTGGCAAAACCCCTTTAAGACCCCATGGGTTCACACGCTGCGTTTTTGTTGCATTTTTTGATGCAGTTGCAAAAAGCAGCAAATTGAATGACAAACATGCAGACATTTTAAATAATCGACTAGGTGAAATTCGGATTAATGACTTATATGATGCCGCTTGACCACTACTTAATGTTTGCTTTCTTGCTATTTTTTGTCAAATCTGCAGGTTGGATTGTACCATCTTTTTACCTTCTTTTAAATAAAGTTCTCTTTGAATGTTAAAAAAAATTCGGATTAATTAAAAAAAGCTTTTTTTTTTTTAAATTGCTTGCATTTTAAATCCGTTTCTGTTAATGGAACGAAGATGACGACGAAGTAGTAGAAACACAACACTGATCATTTCAGAAATTTCGGATATTTTTACTGGTCCCTTTTAATTTTTTTTTTTTTACTATCTAATTAAGTATATGCATTTTAAATATTTTTTTCTGTAACATTTCGTCATGTAATTTAACGCGGAGGATTAGGGTATGTTCACACGGGCTAATTTCGCCGCGTATTTGCACTCTAATACGGGCTATGGATTACGCCTCCTCTCCCTGCTCGTACAATTCGATCGTATTGTGCGTGCGAGGAGATAAGCGACATGTCAATTCTTTCAAAGACAGCGCCGACAGGCAGGAGGGAAACCTGCAGCGGCGATCTCTCATGTGAACGCCGCTGTGTGTTCCTCATAGCCCGCAGTGATAATCTCACTACTAATTGTTTAGCTCCGTCCTGTCGGTCCCAGAGAAGGATCTAAAAATAAAAGTGTAGTTGACACGGAGTGAAAATGCCGTGTGAACAAGCCCCTAGTCCTGGCTATTAATTTGTATGGGTGAACACCTCGTCGAAAACCTGATCCAAAACCTCGGCGAAAAACGCTTCCAAAACCTTTTCTGAAGAAGCGTGTTTCAGGCGAGGTTTTGTGAGCGGAAACGCTCTGAAAACCTCATCCAAAACCACGTCAAAATAAGCCGTGTGAACATGGCCTTACGCTTTACTATGTTTGGCGTGAACGCGTTAGTTTCCTCGTTCCTCGCTTGCCAGCAAGGAATTTCGACTAAGAAACGACCCAGAATGCCTGAGGTGGGGTTATGCCATGGGCACTTTATTATTATCGGCATGTAACCCATGTCAAAAAGTTGACATGTCAATTCTTTCTAGGCGTGGATATTACGCACCGATAATACTCGTGTAAAGTCAGTATTGTCTGAATGACGACGATGATTTCACATAGGGCCCAGTCTAAATCACTTTACACTCTGGTTGGACACCAATTCTGGGCTTGGAGTCGATGCCCAGAATCAGTGTCCAAACCATGGCTGTGGAATCGGTGCCTATTTTGCAGGAGTCGTCATCGTCATAAAATGGACCGACTCCGACTCCCAAAATATATAATAATTTGGTCCAGTTAGATTGATGCAGTGCAAAGAGCAAGAGGAATTGGGTCCAGCCAGTGCTACTGCTCCCATATCTTCAGCCTCATCACATGAGGAGTGTTATTGATGACATGGAGCTTGCAAAGCGCTGCCCCAGGGGAAAAGATTCTGCTCCAAGGGCAAACAGATTTCAGCAAATTTTTCACCTGCTTTCAAAGCAGTAGAAGAGTTCAGCCATTCATCAAAACTGACTGTGGCTGAGGCAATTCCTTTATACCCTGACATTGTTAGAGATGTTGCCCCTGTGGTCACCGCTTTGCCCCCACCTAGTTAGTGTAGAGAGGCCGTTCTCTAGCCTGGAAATAATGAGATCAGATGTGAGGTCATGTATGCAGTATCTGATGGAGGCGATACTATTTCTCAGAACAAATTCAGAGACTCCACAAATGTTCCTGCAGCGTTTTGCATATTTACAATTTTTTGTGTTCTAAAGTCATATCCAATAAATATATTTTACACTGACAAGCAAAATGGTAACAATGGTTTGAACTTGTGACTTTCAGGCTCCATATTTCTCCATCCACTACAGCTTTGTACATGAGGCTACTGTAATTTTATATACAGTCATCTTACCGGTCTTATACATAAATTTGACTTGCAAGTATTTAGCATTTTTCCTGTAACTGCATTGTTACTGTTTTGCTCCTAAAAAATCAAAATGTTAATTTTTATTATTTTGTTAGTATTTGGAAAATCCACCTTGGTTTTCAGCACTGCCTGATCCTTCTGGGCTTGAATCAGATTCAAGCAGGTCTTGACCAAAATCAGATCCCAGGTCTCTTCTACACATTCCCAGTGTTGGTGCAGACTGGACTTGGATACAAATACAGCTTTTTCTTCAACTCTACCCACAAATGTTCAAAAGATCAAAACATTGTTACCCTTTTGCTTGTCAGTGTCTTTTCTACCTAATTAGATTGATTATTGTGTCATAAGGTGATAAACAGCCTGATGTTACCATTTTACTGCAGTAAAGTTATCACTTAAACACACGGCATGTATGAGGGAGTCAGGAGTCGGAGTCAGAGGTTTGGGAAATTGAGGAGTGGGGGCTTTGGCTTACCGACTCCAAAGCCCTGGTCCAAACCCATCGTGCGAACATACCCTTAATCTTTATTTTAATCACGTTTTACAACATGAAAAAATTGAGACAAAAAAAGCAACAAATATTTGCACATGCAAAAAAAAAAATCGAAGAGCTTGCTGTTTCAAGCTTCCAAACCTCACAAATTCATAGCATAAGCTTTAAAAAAAAAAAAAAAAAAAAAAATCCTCAAATGGCTTTTAAATCTTTGTTAGCCAATATTAGCTGTAATATCTGTTGTTATAGGGCCATACATAAAGGACAGGTACATTATACACTAGATGGTTGAGACTTGGTGGTCTACCATCTGTCTTAATTGACAGCTGCTGACGACATGGAGTCACCCAAATAATATCATCAAGTCAGATAACCGAACATGCCTCAGTAGTTGGCACCTAAAGAAGAGGAGAAAAAAAAAAAAGAGACAAAAAACCCATTAAACACGCACTTTGAGATGGCAAACCCATTTGATTAAAAGGGTCCTTCTGGCTAGTCCAGGCATCCTCAAACTGCGGCCCTCCAGCTGTTGGGAAACTACAACTCCCATCATGCATTTATATATTCTAGAACAGTTGGAATGATGGGAGTTGTAGTTTCCCACCAGCTGTAGGGCTGCAGTTTGAGGATGCCTGGGATAGACTATGATAGGAACAGTTTGTGGCCTGCCAGCCATTAGGCTATTAGCCATTTCCTTGTTTTTGTCCATAGTGTGCTCACTATGCAAGTGTGTTTTGTCACAAGCATTATTAAAGGGTTGTCTCACTACATTGATTCATCTCACCTCAGTCCTGTTTTCTTGGTTTCAATTTGAATTCAGGGGCGTATTTACTGGCTTCTACTAGACTGCAGTAGAAGCCAGGTCTGTAGCTATAGCAACCAGTGCATGCAGCCTATCAGGAAAGATCAAACAGGTCTGTAGCTATAGCGACCTAAGGAGCTGATGCAGCTCATACAAGAGGGGATATCTAGGAATAGGTAGGACACTGTTAATGGACATTTATTGCAAAGTGACTTGTTTTTGCAAGATGTTTAACATAAAAAGCAATCCTTGTAGTGAGACAACCCTTTTAAGGATATGGTGGCCTTTCTGGATGTCCCTAGTGAAGGTGTGGCTTATAGCCCCCTTTCAATTACATCCTGTATTTGGGATCCTGGTGAGAGGAGAGGTGAGAGGGTTCAGTTGGTAGTGGCCTCTTGTCCCTGGCTCAATAGAGATCATGACTAGACCAGTAGTATTGCCCTGTAGGTCAGTTCTTGCCATGCAAGACCAAATCATTGTTCCAACAACAACTACTTCTTGGTTCATGCACCAGATAAGAAAGGTTTCCAGAGCACTGGGAAAATACAAGAGACTCTCGCGGATTTTGACTATAAAAAGGAGGGGAAAAAAAGAATTATAATAGGCCAAGAACAATCACCCCACACTGTCCTGTTACATCCTAATGATTTATTTTCGGGATTAAACCATGATGATTCAAGAAACATTTCCAGTCCTTGCTTGTCCAAAAAAAATAGGATAAAAGTTTATTGTCATCGTCATACAATTTCCTCAGTTGGCAACTGCACTGCAGCACACGTCAGAGGAATTTTTAAAGAGCAATTCAGTTTATTCTTCCATGTGACTCTTGAGGTCACTTATTGGCTGCAGCAGTCACGTGCCAGTACAGCACGTCATCATTGGTAGCCTGGAAACTGTGGGCGGCGGCCACTTTAGCATCTGCGCTGGATCGGTGGGAGATTTAAGCAGGAAGTACTTATCTCCTTCTGGGCTATTTGCGCCCTTTATAAGAATAAGGGGGGAGAGGATGGAGCGAGGGATGAATGGGTGCACGGTTCTCCATATCCAACACAGAATTTGCACAGCTGCTTTAAAGACTTCTCAGGAGGATTAAACAATTGATAAAAAAAAAACTGCTCATGTTGAACGACGTAAATCAACTTCTAAATTAGAATGTATGAGGGTATTCTGAAATTCTGGCTAATTTCAGAAAAGCCATTATACTATGCTAGGAGTAAATGGGAAAAATAGATCATTTCAAATACACCCTTTAACACGGATCGGCTACCACTGATGCCGTAGAGCGACGTCCCATGACCCTAGCACCATGGCTGTGGAGTCGGAGTCGTGGATTCGGTGGCTATTTTGCAGGAGTCGGAGTCGTCATAAAAGGGACCGACTCCGACTCCCAAAATATGTAATGAGTTGGTCCAGTTAGTTCGATGCAGTGCAAAGAGCAAGAGGAATTGGGTCCGGCCAGTGCTACTGCTCCCATATCTTCAGCCTTATCACATGAGGAGTGTAATTGATGACATGGAGCAGGCAGAGCGCTGCCACAGGGGAAACAGATTTCAGCAACATTTTTCACCTGTTTTCAAAGAAGTAGAAGGGTTTTAACCATTCATCAAAACGGTCTGTGGCTGAGGCAATTCCTTTATACCCTGACATTGTTAGAGATGTTGCCCCTGTGGTCAACGCTTTCCCCCCACCCCAAGTTAGTTTAAAGAGGCTGTTCTCTAGCCTGGAAATAATTAGATCAGATGTGAGGTCATGTATGCAGGATCTGATGGAGGCAATACTATTTCTCAGAACAAATTCAGAGACTTCACAAATGTTCCTGCAGTGTTTTGCATATCTATAATTTTTTTGTGTCCTAAAGTCTTTATCCAATAAATATATTTTACACTGACAAGCAAAAGGGTAACAATGTTTTGAACTTGTGACTTTCAGGCTCCATATCTCACCATCCACTACAGCTTTGTACATGAGGCTACTGTAATTTTATATACAGTCATCTTACCTCTCTTATACATAAATTTGACTTGCAAGTATTTAGCATCTGCTTAGTTACAGTTTTGCTCCTAAAAATCAAAGTGTTAATTTTTTTTTTTTTTAGTATTTGGTAAATCCACCTTTGGATTTCAATACTGCCGGAATCCTTCTGGGCTCTGGATCAGACACAAGCATATCTTGACCAAAATCTGATCCCAGGTCTCTTCTACACATTCCCAATGTTGGTGCAGACTGGACTTGGATACAAATACAGCTTTTTCTTCAACTCTGCCCACAAGCGTTCAAAAGATCAAAACATTGTTACCCTTTTGCTTGTCAGTGTCTGTTCTTCCTAAATAGCTTGATTATTGTATCATAAGGTGATAAACAGCCTGATGTTACCATTTTACTACAGTAAAGTTATTACTTAAACATCCGCCATGTATGAGGGAGTCAGGAGTCGGAGTTTGGGAAATTGAGGAGTCGGAGTCGGGGCTTCGGCTTGCCGACTCCACAGCCCTGCCTAGCACATAAGCATGGCCCACTACATGTGCGCTGCACCCACAAAGCAGTGTCCTTACTGACGACCATGGTCGCAAAAGGTCACCAACATCCTAAATAGAGGACCGGAAGAAGCAGCAGGCCACAGAGAGAGCGCAAACTTTTGAGATATGGAAGACAAAATCCAGGGCTGTGGAGTCCTCAAGCCAAAGCCTCGACTCTGACTCCTGACTCCCTCATACATGGCGCATGTTTGTGATAACTTTACTGTAGTAAAATGGTCCCATCAGGCTGTTTATCACCTTATGATACAATAATCAAGCTATTTAGGTAGAACAGACACTGACAAGCAAAAGGGTAACAATGTGTTGATCTTTTGAACACTTGTGGGTAGAGTTGAAGAAAAAGCTGTATTTGTATCCAAGTCCAGTCTGCACCAACATTGGAAATGTGTAGAAGAAACCTGGGATCAGATTTTGGTCAAGATGTGCTTGAATCTGATTCAGAGCCCAGAAGGATTCAGGCAGTATTGAAAACCAAAAGGTAGATTCACCAAATACTAACAAAATAATAAAAATTAACATTTTTATTTTTATGAGCAAAACAATAACAATGCAGTTACAGGAAAGAATCGGCAGAACTAAGCAGATGCTAAAATATACTTGCAGGTCAAATTTATGTATAAGATAGGTAAGATGACTATATATAAAATTACAGTAGCCTCATGTACAAAGCTGTAGTGGATGGAGAGATATGGAGCCTGAAACTCACAAGTTCAAACCATTGTTACCATTTTTCTTGTCAGTGTAAAATATATTTATTGGATATGAATTTAGAACACAAAAAAACTGTAAATATGCAAAATACTGCAGAAACATTTGTGGAGTCTCTGAATACATCTGATCTCATTATTTCCAGGCTAGAGAACAGCCTCTTTACACTAACTTGGGTTGGGGGGCAAAGCGGTGACCACAGGGGCAACATCTCTAACAATGTCAGGGTATAAAGGAATTGCCTCAGCCACAGTCAGTTTAGATGAATGGTTGAACTCTTTCTACTTCTTTGAAAACAGGTGAAAAATGTTGCTGAAATCTGTTTGCCCTGGAGCAGAATCTTTTCCCCTGGGGCAGCGCTTTGCCTGCTCCATGTCATCAATTACACTCCGCATGTGATAAGGCTAAAGATATGGGAGCAGTAGCCCTGGCCGGACCCAATTCCTCTTGCTCTTTGCACTTCATCAAACTAACTGGGCCAAATTATTATATATTTTGGGAGTCGGTCCATTTTATGACAACTCCTGCAAAATAGACACTGACTCCGACGCCCTGACAAAATCACCAGAAAAATCATTTCTGTATTGCTCGTGTTATTAGGGTAAATTCACTAGAAAAAGAGATGCTGCCTAGGATCGTTAAAGGGAATGTGTTATCAAAAAATGACCTCTTAACTCACATTTTTATGTTAAACAAATTTTTTAGGAATTTTTGGTTATTTTTTTTTAATTTTCCATATCACTCAGTATTTTTTTTTAATAATTCTTAAGTCCTGCAGTTTTCACTTTGGCCACTAAACCTAATAATCGCCTGACACTTCCTGTTCTGTTTAGAGAGCTTTTCCACAGTGTCTTCTCATTATAAGTAACAGCAGGGTCAAACTGAAAGGAGACACCATTGTGTACAGATAACACAGAATCTACCAGTCACAAGAGGAGGTGTCACAGCTCCCCCTCTCCCCTCCCTTCACAGTGAAAACTCCCCTATACAAGTCTATGGGACAGAAACTGTATTAAGAATCCTATGTGCATGAAGCTGCTGTAAAGTATCTCTGCTGTTAAAGCAGTGCAGGCCAGAATGTCTTCCCCACAATCATATATAGACGGCCGAATAGAGAAATCTACAATCAGGAAATAAAAAACGACAGAGGAAAAGAATATGGATCAGGGGCTTGATTTAATAAGTAAAAAAAAAAAATAAAATTGGCGACAGATTCCCTTTAATGGTAAAAAGAAACAAGAGAGACCAAAAGCCCATTGGTTGGAGACCATTAAGAATGACACTGGAACGAACATCAAGCAATTGAAAGAAGTTGTGGAAGATAGGGAAGCATGGCGAGGACAGGTCTAAAGAATGTCCAATGGTCAGAAACAACTGAACGGATAGAACCAATTTTAAATATTTTTAATTTTCCATCACAAGACACAGTACATGGCCTGTACACCTGAATCTTAGAAAAACCTTTGAATGGCACCATCACAGCAGCTGCATGAAGAGTCTTTCCAAGGAGGGTTTCTGAACTTAGCGCTCTTCTATTGCATTTAAGTAGGTAGATTTCTTCTGGTGTCTCGAATGGCATTCTGTGGGAGAGGTTTCATGTATGCAACGCTTCCGCTTGTTCAGCAAGACTACATTGTGGACAATGACAAGACACGTCCTTCTCTAAATTAAATGTGTCCTGAAGGGAATCTGCCATTAAATAGACACTACCATAAAATTAAAATTTATACATATTGACCAGCAGTATGAGACCATCATATGGAATTTGTTTTTCTAATTGGGTTGGGACTATATAATTTTTTTTTTTTTTTTTAAAGTTCCCCCATATACATTAGTCTCTCTGTTAGGACAGCAGCGAGAGGATTGCTCAATAGTTCTTCTTTCTGGCCGCCTCTGGTCTGTCAAGAGTAAGGGCCGGTTCACACGGCTTATTCAAGCCGTAATTGCGGGACGGATTCCGCCCGCAATACGGCTTGAATAAGAGGCGGGGGCGCTGCCCGCCGGCCGCATAGTCTTTCATTATCCACGGCGCGTGTTCCACCAGGATAATGAACATGTCACTTTCTCCCCGCCCGGCGGATTTGCCGAGCGGGAAGGAGAGACGGAATCCATAGTTCTCTATGAGAACTGTGGATTACCGTAATGGCTGGGACGGATTCCAGCCGTATTGCAGCGCAGATACGGCGCAGTACGGCTGCAATCCGTGCCCAAAATAAGCCGTGTGAACGGCCCTTAAATGTTAAAACTGTCAGTGAGGTCTATTCATCGGTAAACCTCCTACTGTCACATAGAAGAATCAGCGCTGGACCTCTCAGTTTAAAAGGTTGTTGCTTTATTGGAAGACGCGTTTCGTGCACCTAGCACGTCATCCAGTTCAAAACACATACAATAAACTTGAGTTATTTATAAGTTTTTCAAAAGAACCGCCAAGATGTGCACAGGTTTCTACACGTGGCATCTTAGGTTTTAACATTACTCATGGAACCTCGCATGCAAGTTTGAAAATAATCATGCTTACATTTAAAATCACATATAATCTAAAAATAGAAAAATGGAACTGGATGAAGTGCCAGGTGCACGAAACGCGTCTTCCAATAAAACAACCACCTTTTAAACGGAGAGGTCCAGCGCTGATTCTTCTCTATGACAGTAGGAGGTTTACCTCACTGACAGTGTTGATTCTTGCTCCGATATCTCCAAGCTGGGAAAGGGATTGTCACAGCACAAGCTGCAGCGGAGCTCCTATAACCCAGTTCTTATTTTGAAGCTCCAGTAAGTTTTGTTTCTCGCACTGCACAACTCCCAAAGGTTAGTGTATTTGTTATATACTAACAATCACTATTGTGGAGACTCCATTTTTTGCTGTAGGGTGCGCTGTCTCTGGTCTCCCCCTCCCTATCTTCTAAGTGTAAATATTACCAGCAATAACCTGATAAATGTAAAGAAACCCCTTCCCCACTATCCCCGGCATAGAAAAAGATTACTTGATTTTCCTTTTATGGATTGCTTGTTGCCTAGTATAATCTTATAGCTCCCTGTGGAGGGAACAATAGAGCAATCGCTATGTCATTACCTGCTACTTGTAATGAGACCATTAGTAACAACCAAAAAAGACTCCCCTTGAAAAAGCGTCAGCGAAACACGCGTCGGGGCACCACAGGGGTCTAGCTGTCGCTATTTACTTGCTTTCCACTGGATGCATCTTTTGATATAGTATCGTTTTATTTTTCGCATAATTTATTTTTGTATTGTTTTCATTTGTGCTATATACCTCATTGGATGTTTGCTTTTTTCTGGTGATTTTTTCATTTGTACTTTTTGCATTATTATTTTTCAACATTTTGATTTTTTTATGCAACCCGAGACCCCTGTGTGTGTTTTTCTTGTTTTTCTGGGTGTGGTATTTTTTCGTTAATAGCATCTTTTTTTATTCATTTGTGGGTTTTTTTTCCATTTTTTGCAGTGTGTTAATTTTTTTATTCTTATGTTTAATAAAGTTTTTTGATTATATTCTTTTGTGTTGGTCTTCCCCTTTTTTGGTTGTTACTATTAGATATTGGGTTGCCCAATTTTCCCTTTATTATTGTTTATAGGGTGTTTTGTAATGAAACCATGTAGAGGTACGTAACAGCTGAAATAAAGTATGTAAGTATGTTCACACTGCGTTTTCAGATCAGTTTTTAGATGCGCGTTTTGGACCCTAAATGGACCCAAACACGCATCTAACAATGTGCAGTGTGATTTCCATTGCTTTCAATATAAAACACGCATCGACATTCAGACAATACGTGTTTTACTTGCGTCTTTCGGATCCTTTCAAAGAATTGTCCTGTCAACTCTTGATCCGTTTGCCGCAGCAGGCGCCCTATTTAAAACTATAGGGTGCGATCCTGCTGCTGCCAAAATGCATCCAAACAGGCCCCTGCGTGTTGGATGCGTTTTACTCGGCACTTTTTAATGCGTGTTTCAGATTGAAAACTTATCCAAAAACACCGTGTGAACATCCCCTTACCGCTAGACCAGGACAATATTTTATGTAATTGTTAAAGGGGTTGTCTCACTACAAGGATTGCTTTTTATGTTAAATATCTTGCAAAAACAAGTCACTTTCCAATATGTGTCCATTAACATTGTCCTACCGATTCCTAGATATCCCTTCTTGTATGGGCTGCATCAGCCCCCCAGGTTGCTATAGCTACAGACCTGATCTCTCCTGATAGGCTGTCAGCACTGGTTGCTATAGCTACAGACCTGGCTTCTACTGCAGCCTAGTAGAAGCCAGTAAACACACCCCTGAATTCAAAGTGAAACCAAGAAAACAGGACTGAGGTGAGATGAATCAATGTGGTGAGACAACCCCTTTAACTGCACAGGACTGATGAAGTAAAAAAAAAATAATAATAATAGTAATAATAATAATGATGATGGATAGATAGGATGGGTGGGTAGATGTGATGGACGGATGGGCGGATAGACAGATGGGCGGATAGACAGATGGGCGGATAGACAGACAGATGGGCGGATAGACAGATGGGCGGATAGACAGATGGGCGGATAGACAGATGGGCGGATAGACAGATGGGCAGATAGACAGATGGGCAGATAGACAGATGGGCAGATAGATAGATAGATGGGCAGATAGATAGATAGATGGGCAGATAGATAGATAGATGGGCAGATAGATAGATAGATGGGCAGATAGATAGATAGATGGGCAGATAGATAGATAGATGGGCAGATAGACAGATGGGCAGATAGACAGATGGGCAGATAGACAGATGGGCAGATAGACAGATGGGCAGATAGACAGATGGGCAGATAGACAGATGGGCAGATAGACAGATGGGCGGATAGACAGATGGGCGGATAGACAGATGGGCGGATAGACAGATGGGCGGATAGACAGATGGGCAGATAGACAGATGGGCAGATAGACAGATGGGCAGATAGACAGATGGGCAGATAGACAGATGGGCAGATAGACAGATGGGCAGATAGATAGATGGGCAGATAGACAGATGGGCAGATAGATAGATAGATGGGCAGATAGATAGATAGAAGGGCAGATTAGACCAAAAGTCTTCAAGGAATATTGGTTTTAACAAAAATATTGTTTTCTGATGGAATTGTCTTTTTTATTGTTTTTTAAAAGAATGTTGCAGACCATGTAAGATTTTTCATAATGAAGTTTGTAGGGTATGAAAAGAAATGCAAAAACTGTAACCTTACACAGTGTGAGCAAACCGCTAGTGATTCATAGGTGTGACTGCAGGGGTGGAACAGTGAAGGAACGGCGCATTATGTAGATGAGTTAACTTGTGCAAACCCGGCATTATCCTGCATCCAACCGCATAACCCATCATGTCGAGGAGCCTGAACACAGAATATGTGATGCAAGAACACAGAGAAATGTAACATCTCTCCAATGCCAAACCCTCCAGCATCTCTGTGTGGGTCTGTGGGTGCGTCCGTGGCAGAGGGACAAAGTATCGCTTCCTGTAATTACATCATTTCAAGTAATTTGAACAACTCTTCACTCCTTCTATCCCATTCGGCATAAGCGGAATTTTCCTGAACGATCGCACAGCAAACACTCCAGGAGTTTTACAATACAACAAGCCCAAGCTGTTGAGGTCCGATGAATGCGAGGAATGCATATTCCTCCTAACTTTTTTGTATGAAGAACCAGGATACCTATAGAGATTTGGATCTCCTCAATGTCAAAGACAAACATTTACCAGGAGAGCCGACTGGCTTCCATATAATATGTATAAGACATTAGCTGGCACTCCCGACAGGGTGAATGTAGAATACTGTGTGTGATAGTGATTTGTGATATGCAGATGCTTAGTAGAGGGCAAAAAGGCAATCTCAACTCTACACATCTAAACAGGTGCTCTCCTCAAGGAGAGATGTTCCCTTTTCTCAGCCACTCATTGCCTCCCACTCAGCCAAGCCAGTATAATTCTGCTCTACACTGATGAGGGACAAATACCCCGAAACGGCTGTATGTAGATGAGTGATACTGGCTTGGCTAATATACCTTTTGCTTCTTAAAGATTCAGTGAATCAGAAGCAAATTGAGGATTTGTTACATCTAATAGAGGACGCACGAGCTTTCCAGCTCCTTTCCCATAATGCCTTGTGATATGTGTATATACACATACATACATATATCTTTTTTTTTTCCTTGAGGGGTGGGGGGGGGGGTGAACGTCAACATGACCACACCAAAAAAGATTCCTTGAAAGAGGCCCCAAAAATTCTGTAATAACTCTTGCTAGGATGAAGCAATTTTAACAAATCAAGTGCAAAGTGCTCCTCTGGACCTCTGAACAAGCCGGGATGCCTCTACATTGGAGCGCTAAGGGATGCACTAGAGAGCCAGTCTGGCGTTTAACCTCCATCTGCAACTTCCAGGTACACACCCCAGCACCCTTTCACTTAGTCACTCGATGTCTCACAGCATACTGGTGTACAGTAGAGAGCAGTACAACTTCATGGTGCAAATCTTTTGAGTCACCAATCCGTTTAAGCGATGTCAGAGTGCATTTAGGAGGAGACATGGTGTTTGTGACGTACCCTCGAGGATTGCTACACAGAAGATGGTTTGGAAACTGAAAAAAAAGACCAATCGAAAATGTCGCGGGACACAAATCGACATTTTCGATGTATCAATCACTGCTGTAGAACCACCCACAGCCTAACCAGGAAGCCAATTGTGGCTCTGTAAAAGCATATGGAGACAACCCTTTTAAAAGGGCATCTTGGCCTTTTACTGAGCACATGATGCACCACGGCCTGTGCGGAGGGGAACCATAATGTGGTGTGGCCCTCAGTATTATAAAAAAAAAAAAAAAAAAGGATTGGTTGGACTTGATAGGATTTTTCCCCCATTAACTTTATTAATACAACATGCCGGTAACCTTTGAATATCAATATCTATACTTTCTTTGTGTGATCATTAAGATACAGAAATATGTAAACCATATGGTAGTTCATGGTGTAGCATTAAACTCAAGCTGTTAAACAATTAGAATCTAAAATGATCTTGAATGTACAATAAAGTAATGTATGTTCTCTTTTCCTCTCATCCTTCCTGCCCCGAATTCCCCACACAATACTCTGTGTATATATTACCAATTGTAAAGCGACTGGTAATAGACGTCCTTATGAGAGGAATGGGCACAGGAAGTCTTAAACAGGAAGAGGCAGAGCTCATCATGAGAAAGTAATGATAAATATATACAGGCAGTCCTAGGTTATGAACGAGATGGGGAATGGAGGTTTGTTCTTAAGTTGAATTTGTATGCAAATCAAAACAGGTACAGTTATTAAATGTAACTCCAGCACACACAAAAAAAATATAGTATTGGATAGTCCAAGGAAGTGTTCTCATCCCTCATACATGTGTTTTGCTGTCTGTGCCCGTGTTTAGAAGATTTCGCCTCACTTTGTCTCCCATGTGCTGCGGTGGCGTGCTGGCACTTGTAGTTCCACAGCTACTAGCTGCTGTGGATGATGGAAATACAAGTGCCAGCATGCCATTGCAGCACATTTTAAACACATGTACTATTCAGCACCCATAAAATTAGTACGTGTGGTATGGCATGCTGATACATGTAGTTCCACCACTAGAAATGCCAGCACACCACACATGTACTAATTGAATGGGTGCTAATACACTAAGTACTGTATCTTACAATGGAAGCAGGTGGGGGGACCAGGAGCAGTGTTGAAGCCAAACAGCGCAAGACCAAAGTGCCATGAGGAAGAGTTGTTGTGCCAGTTCCTAGCGCAATGCGGATAGGTAGGAGGAAGGTTAAAAAGAAAAAAAAAAAAAAAAAAAAAGAGTTGCTGTGCCGGCCGGAAGACACATTGGGCAGAGGAAGGCCTGCGACGTTCCGACGCCATCATGGGGTGCGACTCAGTGAGTGCGGTCAGCAAGCTGTGCCATGCCACATAAGTCTCCGTTTGTAACTAGCAATGTTGTGAGTCGAGGACTACATGTAAAATGATGATATTACCTTCTCTTGTGAATAAAAAAAAAAATATAATTATACTTATGTTGTGTGTAATATATATGTATATATAATATATTATTTTTCAAAAAATCGCAGCAGTGCGATTTTTTGGATCTATTTGTGTGGACTTGTGACTCGAGTCGTACATCGCTGGCACCCGTTGATTTTGGTATATATATTTTTTGAGTGCTGCTGATTTTTCTTTTTCTATATATATATATATCTATATATCTATGTCTATCTATATCTATCTATGTTTGTGTGTGTATATATATGTTTTTAAAAACACGCGCGCACACATATACACACACCCCAGACCATTCATATGAGTGGATTACTTCTACCACCATACATGTGCACGTGTATACAAGTGTGTACGTATCTCTCTTTCTTTATATATATATATATATATATATATATATATATATATATATTATATATATATATATACACCCTGTTTTCCCCCGATAGTAAGACACCCCGATAGTAAGACGTAGCGGTGTCTTAAGGGAGGTCGCCTAATGTAAGACGTACCCCGAAAGTAAGACGTAGCGCGGCCTGATGACGTCACTGCCTGTGCCGGGATGAGCGCGCGGGCAGGCCGGAGCAGCGAGGAGGCGGCGCGGGAGAGCGTAGCAGCGGGGAGCCAGGTAAGTGTTTTTTCTGCTACAGCTGGCCCTATACCTGTCTACAGCTGGCCCTATACCTGCCTACAGCTGGCCCTATACCTGCCTACAGCTGGCCCTAAACCTGCCTACAGGCCTCTGGCCCTATACCTGCCTACAGGCCCCTGGACCCTATACCTGCCTACAGCCGTACCTGCCTACAGTACCTATCCTACAAGCCGCCCTATACCTGCCCTATATAAGACATACCCCGAAAGTAAGACATACTGGGACTTTTGGGGGTAAAAAGAATGTAAGACGCTGTCTTACTATCGGGGAAACACGGTGTATATATATATATATATATATACATACACACACACACACAAACACACACGTATATACACAAACACATATTCCTTTCCATGTGAAAGGTCTGGCTCTAGAGGGATATGTTTTTTTGTTTGGTTTTTAATTCCTACCATATTACCAGTGGGCATCCAGCTGGTACAACCTGAGGCACAAGTGCCTGACTGGCAATTTATGCTACGGATTGTGTCACCACTCTAGTGGCATTAGACAGGCCCAGATGAATGTCAATACCTGTTGCAGAATCTGCCCATTATAGCTAAGCAATGTGTA
Organism: Phyllomedusa bahiana; assembly: GCA_025379985.1. Lineage (NCBI taxonomy): Eukaryota > Metazoa > Chordata > Amphibia > Anura > Hylidae > Phyllomedusa > Phyllomedusa bahiana. The sequence goes on along the minus strand of JAODAL010000269.1, from coordinate 77,641 downwards.
GCATCATACCACTCTTTCATAAACAGATTATGTTAAACATCACAGACCTTTCAACAAACTTTGTATAAATCAATACTACAAGCAAATGGAAGAAACTTTGTAAGATGTCTTAAAAGAGAAAAATGCATCATTGACTGAAAAAACTGCTATAGTATGTCTCAACATAAACTCGCTGAAGTATCAGATTACGGCTGCTTGTACAACTCTATGGAGAGGGGAGGGGTAGTGGCTGAAACGCGACAGAAGAAACAGCTGCAAGTTCTAGTACGTGTGATCTTATTGCAGCACTTAAAGGGGTTGTCTCACTACAAAGAATAGCTTTCAAAATGTAGGGAACACTAAATAAAGACGTTTTCTAAACAGATTGCTTTGTTCATCTTTTTTTGTTAAGGAGCTACAAATGATTCCATCACCTTCTGAGGGCTCTCAGGTTTCCCAAGTGAGCGACCCGTGTACTTCTCCCCTGCTGTTTGATCTATCTGATAGCAGGGAGTGATGTCATCACACAGGCCGGCAGTGAGAGCTTGTTTGTTATGTGATCTTTCAGTCAAAAGACAGTAATTACTCTGTTTACATTAGCTCAGAAACTTCTCCTGACCTCATAGAAGGTAATTTATTTAATCTAGACTAAAACAGAGAAGTCTGAATACACAGAGCTCATATGCTAATTACAGACAGCTTGACCAGGAAGTGACAGAGCAAAGCAACATTCTTTCCTTCATGCATCCTATGAAACTTTGAGATGAGACAACCCCTTTAATTCACAGCATATACCGCTCAGTACTGCTCTATATTGTCCTCCATGCAGCTGGTGTAGAAATGCAGGAGAGATATGCGATGTATGGGAGACATCATAGCAACTATTTCACATCCACTACCTTCGGGACAATTTTAAATTAGAGAGCGCCTGAAAAAGTAAAAACTGGTATAAAAAAGTCGTAATATACAAGTTATAGAATGGTTAGTCAGCACATGCAGGCACGGCACATACAGATCCGGAGTGAGAAGGTAGCCCATCCACATTGAAACCAGGTAACTGCTCATAAAGACCCTGAATGCAAGATTACATTTCTTTGAAGCCAATCTAGTGAAAACAAAAATAAGACAAGAATCTAATTATATTGCATTATTTACACACTAAAATAATGTGGCTTAAACATAAGTAGTCATATAAACTGTCTTATTTATACCACACAGGCACTGGGGAATACTGAGACAGGAGCTTGCACCAGCTGTATAACAATAGTGTACAGCTATTGTAAATCTCAAGGCCCCTGGTGATGTAATAAACTGGAAAGGGTACAGTCTTCATTATCCAGTGGTGCCACCAGGAACACATATGGTATCATCTTTCCTCTACAGGAAGAGTGATAATTATATGTATTGCTACAACATGGCGTCACCCTATAACAAGCAGTTCTCCTCCAAACAAGCTGAGAACAGAATCAACACCCCCTAAAAGACAGTATAATGTAAAATGTAAGCTACAGGTAGCCTTCATTTATATAGATCAGAGAGCTTCAATAGAAGAAAGGCCAAAATGGAAGCCGAAAAAGCCAAACTCCTAGGCCAAAGTACAATGGGGGCAATTTATGAATATTGGGCATAGTTGCCAACTTTTGAAAATGAAAAAGCAGGAGATTATAGAGGGCAGCGCGCTACGTGCGCCGCGGCAAAAATTTGCATGGACACGCCCATCTTGACGGTATGCCACGCCCCTTCAAAAAGCCACACCTACTCCACCTAACTGCATAACGGCTTTGGAAGAAAGCCAGGTAGATGCCCTTATAGCCAGGTAGTAGCCCCCCATAACCAGGTAGTGCCCCTACAGGCAGGTAGATGCCCCCTTGTAGCCAAATAGATGCCCTCTCTGTAGCCAGGTAGAGCCTAATTTGTAGCCAGGTAGTGCCCCCATTGTTTGCCAGGTAGTGCCCCCATTGTTTGCCAGGTAGATGCCCCCATTGTTTGCCAGGTAGATGCCCCCATTGTTTGCCAGGTAGTGCCCCCCTCTGTTGCCAGGTAGATGCCCCCATTTTTGCCAGGTAGTCCCCCCATCGTTAGCCAGGTAGTGCCCCCATGCCCCCATTGTTAGCCAGGTAGTGCCTCCATTGTTGCCAGGTAGTGCCTCCATTGTTGCCAGGTAGACCCCCCATTGTAGCCAGGTAGTACCCCCTTTAGTAGCCAGGTAGTGCCCCCATTAGTAGCCAGGTAGTGCCTCCATTGTAGCCAGGTAGTGCCTCCATTGTAGCCAGGTAGTGCCCCCATTGTTGCCAGGTAGTGCCCCCCGTTGTAGACAGGTAGTGCCCCCATTTGTTAGCCAGGTAGTGCCCCCCCATTGTTAGCCAGGTAGTGCCCCCATTGTAGCCAGGTAGACCCCCATTGTAGCCCGGTAGACCCCCCATTGTAGCCAGGTAGACCCCCCATTGTAGCCAGACAATGCTCCCCTAAAACTAATAAAAATAAATAATAAAATCCACTTACCTGACCAGGCTCCTGCAGAGCGGCCCGCTCCTGGACATCTCCTCAGCAGTGTCACAGGGGAAGTGAGTGCAGCCGCGCGTCACTTCCCTGTGACGCTGACCTGTGTGAACGGCGCACAGCGGCGCCGGACATACAGGGGGAGGAGGCAGGAGGGAGCGCTCCCTCCTGCCTCCTCGCTGCTCAGCGAGGTCCCGGGCGGGTGAAGGGGGCGCAGCACCCGCTTCACCCGCCTGTGGGAACGGACCGGCGGCGCCAGAGTAGCGCACCAGCGCTACTCCGGCGCCGCGGCCATTTAAAGGACCCCCGCTGGCGGCAGGAGAAATGCCAACTCCCCCGGGAGGGCGGGGAGGGCCCCAAATAGCGGGACCCCCCGCCAAAAATGGGAGAGTTGGCATGTATGATATTGGGTACTGTTCAAACTAGGTTTGGAGCATCTGCCGTTACAGCAGAATACATCTACTTAGTTTTAAAAATAAGAAATCACTACAGGTGTACATCTGGCTGTTACGGCTACAGGTGCTTCAGCATACATAATAATCAGATTTCTCAGAAAATCAAATAGACACATTTGCGCCTTCCAAAACTTATGTTTGAGACCCTTTTGTCGTTTCCCTCCTATATTAAGACCTATTTTGGATTTTTTTTTTTTTATTATATTCTCTAATTTAGGGACCTGACAAGGTTTTGGAGGGCGAGCCATCGGTGGTGGGGCCGCCCTTTTTGGAGCCATGACCCTGCAGACCTATTGTAGGTCGTATTAGGGACAGTGAATTAGTTGTCTGATAGACTCAGTGATTATCTGCTTCTGTCCTATGGAATTTGTCTTATCTGAGGACTAGCATATCGTGAGTAAACTTCAAAATCATGAGTCAACACTCTCCCTATATTTATTACCCTGTTTGCATTTAATTATTATTATTATTTTTGGCTATGGGTGCATAGTTTACATCTATATTTATCTACCCATCAGTGTGGGGAATTTAGGTTTTTGGGTATGTTGTTTATTTTAATCAGGATAAACTTGTATTGTTTTATTGGGGATTAAGTTTTTTTCTGTGATACATAATAATCAGCCTTAAAAAGGGGTGTTCCAGGACTTAGAAAAGCTTGTTTGTCCAATGAGGCATGATTAAAAATAGAAAAAAAAAGCATACTTACCTCCGTGCTATGTGCAGCCAATCACAGGATAGACGGGTACGTGCACGCCACGTTGTAGCCCGAGACTGGCTGCACGTAGCACTTGAACGATGAACATTCACTGTGCAGCGGGGATGATTGGGCCAGCCACCGGCACAAAACGGGAGCATCACGGAGGTGAGTTTGCATTTTTTTTTTTTTTTTTAATCATACCCCAGCTAACTAAGGAGCTTTTGTAAGTCCCAGACAACCCCTTTAAGATCAGCAATAAATTTGAAGGCTAGACGGCTGGATCAAAGCAACTCCAAAATATTAAGTCTTGTGTGGTGTATATAGTGCTTAGTACCTACCAAAAATAGAAGGGCAACCAGTGAACCAATGACAGGATCATGGGCATCTAAGGGTCAATAAAAGAATCCTCCGGGTAGGTTTTTTTTTTTTTTTTTTAATTCCCCTTAGTTCATTAGAAAATGCTTTTAGGTACAGTAGTGCCAAAAATTTGGCTGACCTGCAGCTGAATACAGGATTTCGCACTGCTGTAACTGGGTCATGTGACCGACACTCTGATTTGTTGAAACACACAGAATATACTATTTAACCCGGAAGTGAATCTCACAATGCATATGGGAGGTTCAAAGGCAGTCTCATAGGAATGTATAGAGAGCCTGTCGATCAAAAGCACAGTGTCTTTTAGCCAGCGTACAGGTCACATGGCCCAATGTAGAAGTCAGAAATCCTATATTCATTTGCAGGTAAGAAAGATTACTGGCACCGCTGTGCTCCTTGAAGCATTTTCTAATTAACTAAACGGGGGGAAAAAAACCTGCAGTGGTCCTTTAATCTGCATAGGGAGCGAAGCAACGGTGATCCCAAAGAAAAGTTAGTGCAGTACAGGTGGCCTGGTCTGATGAGTTATGTTTGGTGTCACATTATGTTGATGGCTGGATGCATATGGACCTGAGGAAGATATGGCAATTCATGCATATGATACTCCAACATATTTACTTAAAGGGGTTTTGCCACGATGTAATGTTGACGTGGGATCCTCCAAAATGGGTATTTAATCACTTTTCTAAATATATGTGATTACAAAAAGTGAAGCCTGCAAGAGCTCAGTCCCCCTTAATTTCCTGACAGTTTACATTAGACACGACCAGGACACTGACAGGAGCTGATCTGGCCGCGCTTGCGTGTTTGCACTTCTTATTGGATGACAGGGAACATGAAGGAGCTTGCAAGGGGCTGGGGTGAAAGTGCAATGTATGAGGCTGTGTCTTTTGTATAGAGAATCCACTGGTTGTAATGTAATTATCTGAGTAAACATTGCGAACGCTCCCTTTTTCCTCGCTCTCTGCTCACCCTCCCTCCCTCTCCCACATGACTCAGCATGCTTTATCTGCTCTCCTGAACAGATAAGAGGTAAAGAACTCACTTTGTGGCAAAACCCCTATAAACAGTGCACAGACCAATATACCCCTTCATAGTGATGACCTTCCTTATTGACAGCGGCCACTTACAGCAAGATAATGTGTTCTGCCACGCTGCAAAAAAAGGAGCATGACAAAAATTTAAGGAATTAACTTGGACCCCAAATTCTCAATCCAATCAAGCATCCGTGGGATATGTTAGAAAAATGTCCTATCCATGGAGGTTGCACCTTACAACAAAAAAAGGTTCTCTCACAAGAAGGATTAGCTTTAAACATTTATGGAAAGGTAAATAACGACTACCACCAAATAACTGCTATTCTGATTTTCCATTCAGAGCTAGAGCAGATCTTATCTCCTGTATGTGTACACAAGCTTCCTTAAGTTACTGACCATCTGTTCTCATTACTCCAGCTGCCCTGTCTGACCATGGTGACTAAGGGACCGTTCACACGGCTTATTTCGGTGCGGATTGGCGCCGTACTGCGCGCCAGATTTGCGCTGCAGTACGGCGCCAATCCGTCGCAGTAATTACAGTAATCCACCGTTCTCATAGAGAACAGTGGATTCCGCTCGCCGGGCGGGGAGAAACCGACATGCACATTATCCAGGCGCAATAAGCGCCGTGGATAATGCATGTCTATGGGGCCGGCGGGCCGCGCCCCCGCACCGCCCCTTATTCAAGCCGGAATTGCGAGCGCAATCCGGCTCGCAATTCCGTCTTGAATAAGCCGTGTGAACACGGCCTAACTTGCTTCTGAGTGTTATCTCCAGCACAGTAGCTTGTTTATCTAGGTTACTGACAAGCTTTAACCCCTTAGAGCCTTGTAGCCTTTGGACCTTTAAAAGATGCAGCAATACCAATTATGTGTAATATGGAGCATTTAAAAAGTACAAACTAAGCCAACTAATAAATGGTGTAAATTTAAACTAGAATGTTTAAATATTCACTGATTTATCAAACATATAATAAATCTGGAACATTTTTTAACTGTGTAGTCAAAGTTTACACTAGTTTTTAAGTATTAAAAAGTATTAATACGTTTGCCAATCTATTAGCACAAATAAAATTGGGCTCTCACTTGGTGCCCAAAGGAACCACTCATCCTGGCACATGTAAAGAGCAGTACAGGACATGTAGTACCACACTGTACTGTAGAGAGGCGCTACTAGACCACCAATCACTGCATGCACTGTACTAAAACAGATGTTTCACAAGTAAAATGTTCACGATAATTGGTTGGATCTTCCATCAATCACATGAGCCGCAGATCAGCAATATCTGACATTGTATGGTGAGAGTGTGGTTTCAACATCCAATGTCCTAGAAAAAAAGCATTGCATGATGAATACACATACACAATTTGATCAAATTGTGCACTAAAAGCCTTTAATTTGTGCATGTTTAAAGTAAAGCAGTAATGCATTTTCAATGCGTGTATGGTTTTAGTGCCATCTAAGTGCTCCAGTATTTTATTTTTTGAGAAATTACTTTTTGCAGCATTCATGCAGACTGCAAATGAGAGTACTTTTTTTTTGTTTTGGATTGTGCATTTGGAGAAGTGGCTGCCTCCATCTTAGCAGTACACTCCTCTTACCTGGCTGCACGAGTTCCATCTAATCCATGTAAATGAAACCTTGTCCTGAATGTATGGCGGCTTTAACCCCACAGAGAGTAGGGACTCACCTGATGAAACTACCTTGACTTGATCGGTGGGCATAAGCATTTTGATCAAACTGTGCCATAAAAGCCTTAATTTTGTCCATGAATAAAGCAGAGCAGTAATGCATTTTAAATGTACCACTTGTCCAATGTTGTACGATTTTAGTGCCGGCTGAGTGCTGCTGTATTTTGCTCTTTTGGTAAAAATATTACATCCTGAGATCATTGTAATGTGAGGGACTTGCCTCAAAAAAACTGGATACTGCAAGTGCCCCCTGGTGTTGGCAGAACATTATAATTTTCCTCTTTGTCTATACTGGGAATATGAAGCTGCAACCTAGCCCTGAATATATGGCGGTTTTAACCTCAGAGACGCATTCGATTAGGGGCCCAATTGATGAAACTACCTTGACAGCGTGGTAGGTAGGCATATGCAAGTCGATCAAACTGTGCACTAAAAGCCTTGATTTTGTCCATGAATAAAGCAGAGCAATAATGCACTTTAAAGGGGTTTTGCCACAATGTAATGTTAACGTGGAATCCTCCAAAATGGGTAATCACTTTTCTAAATATATGTGATTACAAAAATTGCAGCCTGAGAGAGCTACAGGCTGTCTTACCTGCCCTTAGTTACTTAAAAGCTTCTATTAGATACGACCTGACAAGAGCTGCTGGCCGGGCTTGCGCAGAGAACACTTCTTATCTGATGAAAAGGAACTGAAGAAGCTTTCAAGGCACCAGGTAGAAATATGCTGTCTTTTGTATACAGAATCCACTAGTTGTAGTGTGATTATCTGAGTAGATCCCTGCTTTATCTGATGACAGGGAACATGAAGAAGCTTTCAAGCTGCTGTGGAGAAAAGGTGTTGTCTTTTGTATACAGAATCCACTAGTTGTAGTTTGATTATTTGAGTGAACATTTCACGCGATCCCTTATGCACGGCTCTGTGCTGTGGCTGTGTCTCTCTCTCTTTTAGTTCAGCGTGGCTTGTTTACAATTGCTTCTTAGCAGATAAGGCACGTCCTGGCAAAACCCCTTTAAATATACTAGTCCAATGTTTGTATGGTTTTACTGCCGGCTGAGTGCTGCTGTATTTTGCTTTTTTGGTAAAAATATTACATCCCGAGACCATTGTAATGTGAGGGATTTGCCTCAAAACCCTGTATACAGAAAGTGCCCCCTAGTGGTGGCAGAAGGTTATGACTATACTGGGAATATGAAGCTGAAACCACTGTAGAGATATATTAAGATCTGAATCAGCACAAAAATGTTGGACCTAAAAAGAAACCGTGTTAAATGGTTTTACTCACTATAATGAACAATGAACACATTGTGGGTTTCTTCTCGAAGGGAGAATGCCATATAGTCTAGAGCCACCATCTGGAGAAGTTACACTGGTTGCTAGATTTTATAGCCATAAACACAGTAAAAGCCAACAGATAAAAAGCTCTCGACTTAATTCTCCACAGACTGAAACCATTTATCAGAAATGCAAGTTATACTGTAAATTGTGGATTGTTTTTTAAACTGTATTTTCTCGTCTAAAAATATTACAGCGGCTCTAGCTGACATATGCAAGAGCACTCTGGAAAGAATACAGAGTCTAACGAGATTCACTTTCCACTTACAGTGAAGGAAATTATTTGATCCCTTGCTGATTGTGCAAGTTTGACCACTGACAAAGATGAACAGTCTATAATTTTAAGGGTAGGTTAATTTCAACATTAAGAGATAGAATATCCAAAATAAAATCCAGAAAATCCCATTGTATAAATGATATAAATGTATTTGCATTTTAAGTAAATAAGTATTTGATCCCTCTGGCAAACTTAATACTCGGTGGCAAAACCCTTGTTGGCAAGCACAGCAGTCAGATGTTTTTTGTAGTTGATGACGAGGTTTGCGCAAATGTCAAGGGGAATTTCGGTCCACGCCTTTTTGCAGATCATCTCTAAATCATTAAGATTTTGAGGCTGTCGCTTGGCAACTCAGTGCTTCAACTCCCTCCATATGTTTTCTATGGGATTAAGGTCTAGAGACTGGCTAGGCCACTCCATGACCTTAATGTGCTTCTTTTTGAGCCACTCCTTTGTTGCCTTGGCTGTATGCTTTGGGTCATTGTCTTGCTAGAAGACCCAGCCATGACCCATTTTTAATGTCCTGGCAGAGGAAAGGAGGTTGTCACTCAGGATATTACGGTGCACGGCTCCATCCATTCTCCCATTGATGCAGTGAAGTAGTCCTGAGCCCTTAGCCGAGAAACACCAACAAAACATAACGTTTCCACCTCCATGCTTGACAGTAGGGATGGTGTTCTTTGGGTCATAGGCAGCATTTTTCTTCCTCCAAAAACGGCGAGTTGAGTTAATGCCAAAGAGCTGAATTTTTGTCTCATCTGACCACAGCACCTTCTCCCAATCACTCCCAGAATCATCCAGGTGTTCATTAGCAAACTTCAGGTGGGCCTGCACATGTGTTTTCTTGAACAGGGGGACCTTGCGGCAGTGCATGATTTTAAACCATTACGGTGTAATGTATAGCCTATGGCAGGCATCCTCAAACTGCGGCCCTCCAGCTGTTGGGAAACTACAACTCCCATCATGCAATTATATAATATACAACAGTAGGAATGATGGGAGTTGTAGTTTTCCAACAGCTGGAGGGCCGCAGTTTGAGGATGCCTGACCTATGTTTTTCTTGGTGACTGTGGTCCCAGCTGCCTTGAGATCATTAACATGTTCTCCCTGTGTAGTTTTAGGCCGATCTCTCACCTTCCTCATGATCAAGAATACACTATGAGGTGAGATTTTGCATGGTGCCCCAGATCGATGTCGATTGACAGTCATTTTGTATTTCTTCCATTTTCTTACTATTGCACCAGCAGTCGTCTTCTTCTCACCCAGCGTCTTACTTATGGTTTTGTAGCCCATTCCAACTTTGTGCACGTCTATGATCTTGTCCTTGACATCCTTAGAAAGCTCTTTGGTCTTGCCCATGTTGTAGAAGTTAGAGTGTGACTGATTGAGTCTGTGGGCAGGAGTTTTTTTTATAAAGACAGCCGTCTTTAATGCAGGTAATAAGTTGATTAGAAGCGTCTAACTGGTATGTAGGAGCCAGAACTCCTAATGGTTGGTAGGGGATCAAATACTTCTTTCTCTCAGCAAAATGAAAATACATTTATATAATATATACAATATGGATTTTTTGGATTTTTTTTTTTATATTCTATCTCTCAATGTTAAAATTAACCTACTCTTAAATTATAGACTGCTCATGTCTTTGTCAGTCGGCAAACTTACAAAATCAGCAAGGGATCAAATAATTATTTTCTTCACTGTAAGTTATTATCCACTATAATCACAGTCATTCATTAGAATACATGTGACACAGGCAGACACCATTCCCGTCTACAGTGGCAAGGATCTGCCGAGT
>JAODAL010000269.1:0-62500 GCA_025379985.1 Phyllomedusa bahiana | reverse complement strand
GTTTAAAGCTAAATCAATGAAATGGGAATACCCCTTTAATGGCTAATCCGTTTTTTTTTTTAGATGCTCCAACATAAATCAGGCAAAAAATTACATTTTAGAATCCCTAAAAGAAGCCAAGACAACTCCATGTATCTAAATATAATCCAAAAGCCAGGGAGGAAAGTGAAGTCGGTACTCGTCGACATGCACCAACCCCAGGCCCGGGAGGGGATCTCCGACGAGGGCGCAGAATACATCTCTGTGGACACACATCTTCCTCTGTTGTGTAAACAAGGGTCTGTCAACATTTGCACGGCCTCTACCACACTCTGACGTCAATGACACAGCTACACACACAAGCCGCCGTTTCCTGGCTTATTTTTAAACAAGAGCAAATTTAAGAGGCCGTTTTTCGGCGGGGTCTGTACTGGAGCCTGGCATTCCTGAAGGGCTGATGAAAAGACACAGAAGGGAGCGAGCTGCCTCTCCTGCCACTTCCAGACATGAACAAGTCTCCATTATAGCACGCTCTAGCAGGTTTCTATCGCAGGGAACACTGGTGTAAACATCTTTTTGTGTTGACTCTGAGCACAGCACAGCATTCAGTTATCTAAAGCCCTACACAAAAGCATTGACTGTATCTCCTGCTGTCATCTAAACCCCAAAGTCAGGACACCATTGCAGATGTTACAGTACTCGCTGATCAGAGAATTCATTTCAAGCTACTAACCATGACCTACAAGGCTCTCCATGACCTCTCCCCTCCATACATCTCTGCCGTCATTTCCAAATCTCTCCCCCCACGCACTCTCTGCTCCTCTCAGGACCTTCTCCTCTGCTCTCACCTTATCAGCTCCTCACACAACCGTCTCCAAGACTTCTCCCGTGCTTCACCCACACTCTGGAACTCACTGCCCCAACATCTCAGACTCTCCCCAACTTTCACCAGCTTCAAAAGCAACCTGAAAACCCATTTCTTCAGGCTTGCCTATAACCTTCACTAAACTTGTCACTACTTCCTCCACAGACATGTCTGCCCCTCACCTCCTGTCTCTTTCCCCCTCCTGGTAGATGGTAAGCCCTCGCGGGTAGGGTCCTCTCTCCCTCTGTCGTGCCAATTTGTCATTATTCACTTATCATTGTACTCGTCTGACTTATGTAATGTATGTAACCCCCTCGAATGTATAGCGCCCTGGATTCAATGGCGCTCTAAAATACTTAATAATAATAATAATAATCAGAGAGCTTGCCAGCCCAGGGTATACGGGAGATGAAATAAAAACCTCAGGACATAAACTAACGTTTTACTGGACCATTTACTTAAAGGGGTTGTCTCACTACATTGATTCATCTCACCTCAGTCCCGTTTTTTTGGTTTCATTTTGAATTCGGGGCGTGTTTACTGGCTTCTACTAGGCTGCAGTAGAAGCCAGGTCTGTAGCTATAGCAACCAGCGCTGGCAGCCTATCATGACAGATAGAACAGGTCTGTAGCTATAGCGACCGGCGCTGGCAGCCTATCAGGAGAGAGTAAACAGGTCTGTAGCTATAGCGACCTGAGGAGCTGATGCAGCCCATACAAGAGGTGATATCTCAGAATAGGTAGAACACTGTTAATGGACACATATTGCAAAGTGACTTGTTTTTGCAAGATCTTTAACATAAAAAGCAATCCCTGTTCTGAGACAACCCCTTTAAGCTGCAGCCTTTATGCACTGTTCTAAACATAATGCATGTGCAATATACTAGCACATTTAAGGTATGTTCATAAGGCGTATTGCAGGAGTATTTCGGCGCATACTGTGCGCACCGCTATACACCTGCAATACGCCTGTTATCTCAGAGGTACGTGCTAAACAGCACGTACGTCTGAACTTCTCCCAGTGACGTTCACTTTCGACGGGACACAGAAACACCAGGAGTGGCACCGACATCGCACTTCTTTCTCCCGGCGCGTATTGTACATCGGGGATAACGGCAGGTAATCGTGGCCCTCAATGAGAGCCATGAATTACCGTATTTGTGGGGCATAATTCGGGCATATTGCAGCGCAATTTGGTGCCGAAATACACTGTGTGAACATACCCTAAAAGGGTTCGTGGGAAGCTTGCAAATTAATAAACATTTTTACCATTCATTATTATTAAAAATTCTGGACCGTTTTTGTTTTAGCTGCTCCTTTAGTGATCCATAGTGTACAGCTCGTCTCCAGGGGATACGACCAGTGACGCGAGCTCCCCAGTCCTGGTCGCACATGCTCAGACATCACCTCTCCTCTCGGGCAGCTACTGAGTGTTGAACCCCAGGTGCCATCATTTTACTCCCATCCTCTGTACTCGTTAGTAATTAGTCAGTCAGTGCAAATTAAAAAATAAACCTCAATAAGGTATATTCATTGATAAGGAGAAAAAAAATCCACAGGTCTGGTTCCTGCAGGGATTTGAACCTAGAACCCTTGTGCTGTGATGCAGAAACTTTACCTATAAGCTACATTGTAGCTACTCACAGCTGTATACATAAACAGACCTTACTTTGACTAGAGAGAGGAAAGGCCTGGTGATGTCATCCTGCTGGGTTACATGATATGCAATTCAAACAAATCACACACGCCCCCTTGTGAGAACACAGAGCTGGATGCAGGAGGTATGAAATGAGATCGTTGCAAAACCCCTTTAAGGCTACATCTACACGACAGTGATTTACCATCGGATTTTTAAGTGGATTTGATATTTAGAATCCACAAACCTCCGACTTTAAATTATCCCCATAGACCTCAATGGAAAATCCGAGCTGTAATCTACACCGCTCGGATTTTCTGAGGTCAGATTTTAAATCCCAAAAAAAATAATAATCTATAATCAGTCCAATTTCTCTTAAAAATGACAGATTATACTACTGTTCAATGTTAATGAGCCAACAGAAATTTGACCGCAAAATCCGTGCAAAAAAAGCAGTAAAAAACGAAAATAGGTTGTAAACTACTGGTTGGATTCTACAACAGAATCGTCCGCTATTTTACAATTGCCGTGCAGACGTAGCCTAATGACAATAGCCTGGAGCAGAGAGCTTCATCTACCCAGGTCCCCGCTAAGATTGCGTCCACACGGCAAAGGAGAAAATACTGCTTGGATTCTAAATCAGAATCCAACTAGTATTTCACACACTGTTTTTATTTTCTTTGCCGCACTTTTCAGATTTGGCCACTCCATTAACATAATAGCACATTTCCCGCTGGTTTCCTTTTTTTTTTTTGAACTGTATTTTTTTTCCGAATTCAACAGTTAAACCATTTCAACATTTCAAGGGAAAGTAGTGGAAAAGGGGTAGGGAACAGGAGGGTTTGGAGGAGGTAAAAAAAGGGAAGAGTAAAAGGTGTGAGCCAGGCTAGGCACAGATTTTTAAGTTTGCACAATATCTGGTTATGAAAAAGTTCATAGAGGATCCATTGTTCGAGGGGCCAAAACATCAAAAATAAAGTGCAATTTCTGAATTTGGCGACGATTCTTTACAAAAGAACATTGTAAACAGTAGGTTTTGATGTCAATCTGAGCGGCTAGTTCCCGCACTTTACGCTAGATGAGCCCCGAGAGAAAGAAAAGGGAAAATAGTTTTAGAGCCCTTGTTACCCCTTGTGCCCCCTCCTTTTTCTTTATTCTGAACCCCCTTATTCCCTTTATTACTATTCAATAAAACATATGGTTTAAAAAAAAAAAAAAAAAGGAAAAGGGAAAATAGACGCGTGGAAGGAATGGGTATGGGGAAGAAGGAAGAGGAAGGTAATAGGACGGCGAGGATGCACAAAGCCACCAGATATCCAAGTTTTAAGACCACCACCACCATGACAAGTTGTCATGATGTTGTCAGTGTTAGTTTAGTATTCTCCAAGAGAGCGTTCCAGGAACCAAGTGGTGTATTTGAAACCCTCATTAAATCAGGTTTTAATATAGGAAGGGAGAATTTGTATTATTGGGTCCCAAGCTTCAAAGAATTTTGAAACCCTGGATTCCTTGGATAACTTGGCGTGAATCCAATCCATGCGTAAGAAATGTCCGTTTTTCTAAGAATATCCACAGGTTTGGGTGCTCAGGGTTCAACTATGTTTGCAATATTGCTTTTTGGGCAGCTGTGGAGATGAAGAAGATTAATCGTTTGTGTGTAACGGAGGCAACATGGGAATCCAATGGCGGTTCCTCAAAAGAGAGCGCAAGCTGGAGTTAATAAGATATTATAGGGTAAATGTGTATTTGCGAAGTTCCGCCGGTTTCCATGTGGGAAGAATGAACGTGTTGCAAGTGTTTTTGAAAACGCTGATAATTGAAAATGTTTTACATTTTTTGGGGGAATTTATTTTTTTTATTTTTTTTTAAATCCGACCTCAGAAAATCCGAGCCATCTAGACTACAGCTCAGATTTTCCATTGAGGTCTATGGGGGTGATTTACAGTCGGTTTTTCATCAGTTTCAAAATCCAAACTGTGTCCAAATCAGACTATAAATCCTTGCTGTGTAGACGGGCCCTAACTCCAATTACTTGCCAACACAACTTTTTGGTTTTAAATATTATAGAAGTTAATTGCCCCTAAACTACTGAAAATAGTAGTCTACGGCATAAAAAATTCCCCAAAAAAGACATTTTCACACTTGCTACACTGAGAGAAGTGAAATCTGCAGTGACAGGTTGCAGATATTGCTCAAAAGGGGTAATGTTCCTCATAAAGGAGAGGCACCATGTAAGAGTGTGAAGACTTTTATACCATAGATTTGTTTTTTATTTTGAAAACCCTAAACCCAGATTTTCTACTGTGGGATTTCTAAACTGCCGGCCTTCATGACAACTTGCCATGGTGGTGGTCTTAATACTCAGATATCATGTGACTCCGGGCATCCTCGTTGTCCTTTTACATTCCCCTCCTTTTTTTTTTTTTTATTTTATTTATTTGCTTGCACTGTTTGACTATTTACTGAGGAGGACAGAGGACAGTTGTAGAATGACAGCACCTGGGGTTGAACACTCGCTCAGCAGTGAGTGTGTGTGATTACTAGTGATGGTACTAATCTTTATTTATATAGCGGCAACAGAATCCACAGCACTTTACAATGAAGAGGGTATAAGTACAGACAAAAGACAGACATTACAACGAGAACTACTTACAGATGAGACACAAGGTGTGAGGGCCCTGCTCGCGAGAGCTTACAATCTATGAGGGTGCCTGGGGGAGAAGTGCTAAATTTACAATGGTCCAGCCATGTTTCATAAATATGGGGTGGTTTACATAAAAATTGGAGGAACCTGCCACCATGACAGTACAAGTGCCTGTGAGTGCCCTAGTGTAGGGAGTAACAGAAATGTGTGTGATGGAAGGTGTGGGTTAGCAATTAGGAAGATGGAAGGACACTCTTAAAACTGTGAAGGCTAGGATTGTGCCTGATGGTACGTGGTAGGATGTTCCAGAGAATGAGTGCAGCACGTGTGAAATCTTGACGACGGACATGGGAGGTTCGGATGATTGTGGTCTGTAGTTTGATGTCCGCAGCAGAGCGGAGAGAGTGGGTAGGGTGGTAGACCGAGATGAGGGAGGAGATGTAGGTGGGTGCAGCACTGGGGAGAGCTTTATGGGTGAGTGTGATGAGTTTATATTGTATACTGTACCGAATGGGCAGCCACAGCAGTGACTGACACAGGGTAGAGGCATCAGTATAGCGGCTGGAAAGAAAGATGATTACTAGGCAGGGAAGAAACGGACAGGAGGTGTCTGAGAGGAGAGGCAATGTCTGAGCATGTGCAGCCAGGACTGAGGAGCTCTCCACACTTGTCGTAGCCCCTAGGGATGAGCTGTACACTATGGATCACTCAGGTAGCAGTTAAAACAAAATGGTACAGAATTTTAATAATGACGAATGGCGAAAAATGTTTATTATTTAATTTTCAAACTTCCCCTTCAATTTTACTTTGTGGCAAAACCCCTTTAATACGTTCCAAAATGCATCAAATAACATGTACAAATCTTGATGCATAAAGCATATGTACAACATGAATGTTAAGCGTTAAAATATAAATTAATAATGGCATGTGAACATAGCAATAGCCCATTAATAATAAAAAGATAGAGATGCTGCTCTGCATACAGTGAATGTCTCCTGTTGGCCATCTGAAAGCACCAAAATGCGGCATCGATGTATAACCTTTCGTTTTTTTCTACTGGCGTATATGAAACTGCCAATTACTGGCCAATGAACTGCTGTAATCTGCTCCTAAATTTACAAATCTGAGGATTTATTATAGATGTCCCCATTATAACACGCAGGGGTAGATGAGATTTTTCAATTCTGCTGGTTGCAATGTAAATCTGTAAGAAGCAGTTAAGCATGTTTCATGATGAATTACTATTTAGACAATTCTAAAATATTCTTTGAAGTAACTCCAAATGTGGAGGTTTAAAGCCTGGGCAGCATTATGAACAATTTTTAATGTACTTAAGTAAAGCACATTTTCTTGCCATCTTTGAGGATTTAAAAAAATGTACTGTAAGGAAAAAAAAAGCAAAGGCAAATAAAAAGCATAAATAAACAAACAAAACCCGTAAAAAAATTAACACAAAATGTCCAAAAGGGTTGGGTTAGGTAAAGGGAAACAAAAACGTAACATGCTTTCCCACAGTTACTCCATGTGGATGTTTTAAAGGGGTTTTCTCGCTAAAATGATCATATCTGTAATGATGGTAAAAAGTAAAAATAAGCACTTTTGAAAGGGGGTTTTTTATTCCCTAAATTATTTATTATATGCGAAAAGGAGCTAATCTGTGTGTGTTTTTGAACTAAAATCACCCGCCCCATTTGCTTTTAATTGGTTGACTGATTTTTATTTCGGCCTTTTTGGGAAACACTCCCCCCCGGGTGCTGTGGATTGGTTTGCCTGAACTTTGTTTAAATCCCCTACGAGCTGGGGAAAAAGGGAAAAAAGTGAAATAGGGTCCCTCAGCTTTCTGGGCGGGACTTTTTGTGTGTAAAATTTAAAAAAGGTTTCCCTGAGCTCTTTGTTATCTCCCAGTGGCGCTCTATGTAAAGGACCCGGGGGAAATTAAAAAGTCACTAGTTTGTTTAGTTTTCACCCCCCAATCATTTTAAAAACCGCCCTTTTTACACTCTGCTCCCCCTCTACTCCCGGGCCTAATAACAAAAGGGGGGGGAAGCAGTTTTCCTTTCCCTCACCTTTGTTTAATCATTTCGGGCTGAAAATTAAACTGTTGCATCAATGAGGGGGGAGGGGGGGGTGACAGCTCTGGCGGCATGAGAATTTGATCGTTTTGCAGGAGGTCTGCAGAGCTTGTGAAATTCCTCCCCCTTCACCAGTCTTCATTTTGGGGAGGGCCCCGCCCGGGGGGGGGAAAAGGAGGGGGCCCGCCCCCCGGGGGGGGAAAAGGGAAAAGAGGCCCGCCCCAACCGGGGGAAGGGGGGCCCGGGAAGTGGCAAACCCACTGTTGAGGGGGGGGAAGGAGAGGCACGCCCAACCGGGGGGGGGGGGGAAAAGGAAAGGAGGGCCGCCCCCGGGAGGGGGGGGGGGAAAGGAGGGCCCACGTCCACCAGGGGGGGGGGGAGGCAGGGTTCCCCCGGGGGGGGGGGAGGAAAAATCCACGGGGGGGGGGGGGGGGGGGGGGGGCGAGGAAAGGGCCCACAGCTGGGGGGGGGGAGAGGCACGTCCACAGCGGGGGGGGGGGGGGGAGGAGGGGAACCTTTCCCCAGCGGGGGGGGGGGGGAGAGGCCCGCCCACAGCGGGGGGGGGGGGGGGGGAAAAAAAAAACGTCCCCGCGGGGGGGGGGGAGGGGAGAAAAAAAACGTCCACCGCGGGGGGGGGGGGGGGGGGAGAAGCACGTCCACCACGGGGGGGGGGGGGGGGGTGGAGAGGCCCGTCCACCGCGGGGGGGGGAGGGGGGGGGGGGAAGGGAAAGGGGCACGACCCCCGCGGGGGGGAGGGAGGCTCCCCCTCGGGGGGGGGGAGAGGCTCCCCACCGGGAGGGGGGGGGGAGGAGAAGGAGAAGCACCCCCACCGGAAGGGGGGGCCACCCACCGGGGGAGGAGTGGCACGCCCACCGGAGGGAGGAGCACGCCCACAAGGGGGGGGGGGGAGAAACACAACTACTGGGAGGAGAGACACACTCCTGGATTTTAAGCTGTAAAAACAGAACATATCAAGTCTGTAAAAGCTTGTGTTTAGAAAACCCCCCTTTAAAGGTCCACTCAAAGGAAAAAATTTCCAAATCTTTTTTTTTTTTACACCGATTCGTATTTCCAAAAATCGACTCTAAAACCATCCCCATAGGCCTCAATAGAAAATCCGCATTGTAGTCCACAAGACTCTGATTTTTTGAGGTCGGATTTCAAAATGGCTGTTTATTCAAAAAAACCTGAAACATACTCTTTCCCCCCCATCAGATTTCACTCAGAAAATGGCGGAAAATTTACTACTGAAGTCAATTGGATGACATGAAAAAACGACCAAAAATTTTGGGGGCCTAATGTTGAGACGATATAGATTAAAATTTTTGTTTCCCGCAGAACCAATCAGAGCTCCCCTTTATTTTTTTTGAGCACTATAGAAATAAACGGAAGCTCTGTTTTGGGTTTGTGGCAACAAAAAAAAAGTCTCGATCTAGATAGTTTTTATACATGAGGTCCTTAGTGCGCAGATTTTGACGCGGATTATAGCAAGGATCTGCAAACAAAACCAAATAATGCTCTATGGTGCAAAAAAACAATCCAAAAACCATGCAAAAAATGAAAACTAAAATACTGTTCAAATACTCTTCGGACAGGATTCACATTCGACGGTATTTGTTTTTGTCGTTGGACGAGGAAAATTTCTGAAAAATAGAAAACCCCACGGTGCAGAAGGGTTTCCTGAAGAGAGGTGGAGAGAAAAACTTGGGAGCACACAAACATGTGACAGAATGGGTCTGTGTGTAACAGGTATTGCAAAAAATGATCACTAAATGCATACTACTATTGGTGCATATCAAGAGCCAGGGCTAATTTAGGTTGATACTAGCAAACATGTGGCCACTGGCAGCCGCAGGAGGTGGTGGTGGTGGTGGTGGGGTGAGAGAAGGGTACATGAGTTCCAGCCGCTCATGTAGCCTCACCACAAAAGTGCGAGAATGAGCTTTTCATGTTCCAAACTCCCTTACTGTTAAAAGTGGTCAAAGCGGTGATTACTGGTTATGCTCCTGGGCAAGAGCCACCTCAAAGACGTTGTCTCACTCTTGATTCATTTACTCGTCCTGTTTTCTTGTTTTATTTTTTTAATTCAGGGGGGGTTTACTGGCTTCCACTAGCTGCAGTAGAAGCCGGTCTTAGCATACAACCAGTGGGGGGCGCCTATTAGGAGAGATTGAAAAGGGTTTGTAGCTAAAGACCCTTTTTGGCAATCCATCGATTAAATACAGCGGAGATGGCACCACCACTATTAGTACCTATTGCTTACTCTTTATTGACATTTAGTTAGGCAACAGCAACAACAAAAAATTTCAGATAACTGACTACCAGCCAAAAGCCCATCAAGAAGGATGTTCATTGAGTCAAATTAGGTCAGCAATTGGTCAATCTGACAACTGAACCCATTAATGTCCTGATGATGTGGAACACTAGTCAGAAGGGAAAGTTTTATAAAATTAACACATTTTTACCCGCAGCCTTCGTGCCAACTTTAAGGCGTTTCACCAGAATTTAGAAATGTTTGTTTTAGGAAGCTTGCAAATTAAACAAACATTTGCACCATTTATCATTATTAAAAATTCTGTAACATTTTTGTTTTAGCTGCTACCTTAGTGATCTATAGTGTACGGCTCATCTCCAGGGGATACGTCCAGTGACGAGAGCTCCTCAGTCATGTCTGCACATACTCAGACATCACCTCTCCTCTACAGTTAGGCCTCGTTCACTCGGCTTATTTCAGAACGTATTTACAACGGATTGCCGATGTAAATACGTTCTGAAATCAGTTGAAAATTTAGTTGCAAATAAGTGCCACTAAGTGTGGGAAGTATTTGTAACTGATTTCCCGACGGATTCACCATCTCCAATCATTGTAGGTGGTGAATCCGTCCGGAAATAATTGACATGTGAATTGTTTTTCCATCCGGATTGCCGTCGTCAATCCGCGGCGGCAATCCGGAACGGAAAACTACGCGTCGTGTGAGAAAGAGCCGTATTTTCTATTGAAATCAATAGAAAAATAGGCTGTGACTTATTTCGGACGGATTTGCCGACGGATTGACGATCGTCAATCCGTCGGCAAATCCACGGCGAAATAAGCCGTGTGAACGAGGCCTTAGTCTCTTCCCTGCTTAGTAATCAGGACCCACAAAACAACAAAGTCCAAAACACCACAACCTTTTTTAGAAGCAGGGACAGTACGGCTCTAGGACAACAAGAGACAAGACTAGAGAGGAATCAGAGGACCTGTAATGTTATTAATCTGTCAAATAGGACTCTTAACGACAGCGAGATAGCATTACTTAATAGAGGATTATCGTTCGTCCCTACTGTATATTTCAAAATAGTTGATTGGATTAAGGACCTTCATTTATTTGCCCGTAGTCTTAAATGGAAAAAATTCTTTAGGACTCGAGACAAAAAAGAATGTACTGAACTAGGCATCGATTATAGTGAACTAGCGGATGTTAGAGTCTTGGCCTCCCTTCTAGAAGAGAATGACTTGGATCCATCTGAGGGCCCATTCTCAACTTGTCGGATGAAAAGTACTAAGATGCCACCATTTAATGACACTAATATTGATGTTTTTGTAGATGTAGTGAGTCATGAATTGGAAAAAATTGGTACAGGGATTCGGTATAATGATTATAATCTGCCCAAGGAAGAATATTTGGCCCTTAAATCACTGGAGAGTGATCAAACAATTATTATAAAACCATCCGATAAGGGGGGGTAACCTGGTGGTTCAAAACTTTGGTGATTACAGGGCCATGTGTCTCCAGCTTTTGAATGACAAACAGGGCTACGCGATCCTAGAAAAGGACCCGACAGTAAGATTCCAAGATGAACTTAGAAGGCTACTAAAAACTGCCCTAGAAGAAAAACTCATCAATGAAAAAGAATTTGGGTTTTTGTATCCAAAAATCCCCAAGCTGGCAATTTTTTGGGACTCCTAAAGTTCATAACGGACTAGACCCACAAAAATGTGGCCCCATGGTGTCAGGGGTGAGAAAACCTAACACGAATTTGGGACTATATATTGACCAAATTTTTAAGACCATTTGTTGTGTTTTACCCTCTTAATCGAGACACGATGGTCCCCGGGCCCAAATGGGGAAGATGTGCCCTTGATGAGGGAGGCTGCTTTGAGCAGTTGTAGAAGCGCTGTTTTGCACATTGATGTAGAAGCGCTGTATAGCTCCTCCCGCTGTGAAGGAGAAAGCATTTGATTTCTTTATCAACTCTAGCCAATTCCTTCCCTATAATCAGTTATATTGGACCTTAAAACTTTGGGGTTGCGCATAATTATTTTTTTATTAAAATGATTGCTTCTTCCCCAGCTCTGGGCACGGCCATGGGTAGCCCCTGTGGCCCCTCCCTATGCCAAATGTTCCTGGGGGGGGGTGGGAGGACTATCATTTTTTGCGGAAAAAGGGGAAGTTCATAGCCGCATTCCCCCTGTGGGGGGGCGTATATTGACAAGTGATTATCATCTGGCCGGACCCAAACATCAGTTCATGGCTTTTGGGGGGTTCACAAAAATGTTAAACCCATTGGTTTTGGGTTCACGTATGAAATAGGAGGGATAGGGTTTCCCTTCGGTTATTGATAATCAGGAGGGGGTACTAAAGGAAAAAATCGAAACAAGGGCCTATAGAAAACCTACGGAGGGGAAAAAGTTTCTACAGTGGGAACAGCGCTCATCCATACCCCTAAGGAAGGGGGATCCCCCAAGGGGAAGTTCACGGAAAAAGCAGGGGAATGCTCTTCGGTGGAGCCCCCAAAAAAAGGGGCGGATGATTTGGCAACAAGATTTTCCCAGAAAGGGGGTATCCTAATCTGTGCTGAGGGAGGCCCATCAAAAAAGCCCTAAAAATGACCCTGAAAAACCTCTTGCAAATAAGAAATAGAAGAAAATGAATAAAATAGAATTATTGGAACATATGGTGGGAGGGGAGGGAAAAAAAAGGGGTTTTGGAAATGTTTTGGCCAATTCTCTTACAGGATCCTACCCCCGCAGAATTGATAGATGTAGTCCCCTTGTAACATTTAGAAAAGGCAAGAACCCTAAGAGATAAATTGGTGCACAGCCCCCTTTGTCCACCTCGACGGCAAGGACCCCGGGGGGATACACCTGTTGCGGGATGTATAAATGTGGTTCGTGAAAAACATTTAAAATTTTTTAAAGTCACCAAAGCTTTTATGATAAATCAAGGGCGTACCTATAAATTGAATCCTTTGAAATTGTAAATCTAGGTGTTTTCTTGGTTGCACCTGTTCTGTCCCCTGACGTAAAGGGAAAACCTCCGGGAATTAGGGAAGGGTCCTGGAGTACTTTGGGGACGTGGAACATGGGCGGGTTACACCCCGGGGGGCGAGGGGCCTAGTGGAAGTGCATGGTGGCGGGTGTGACCCGGGACTCTCCTTTGGGTATTTTGGGGGTGGTGGGAAAAGGAGTCCTAGAAGGGGGGGGTTTTGAAAGAAAAATCCCACCCAAAAAGATTTCTGGGGTTTATAGGGTGAGAACATTGAAAACCGGGGGGTCTTAATGAGACGAGGGCAAATTTTCCCGTTTATTTAACATTCTTTTTCCTTTTTTAAAAGCTGTATTTATCGGTATTTTGCTTGATATCCCATTTTTTTTTTTAAAATATGTGTACCCCTTTGTTTTTTGGGGGGGGTTTTAAAATTGTTGTATTAATATTTGGCATGGGGAAACCGTTTATTTATGATTTTCCAGCCCTGGCTACTTTTTGTATTTCATCTTTGGGTGTTTAAAATCTTGGCTGCTTTCAATGCAGCCCAATAGCGGTATTAGATTTTGTGTAGTTTGGGGAAAATGGGGCGGGCTAGTGGTGGATAACCCTTTAAATCCGGGGTTTTAGCGAATAGGTGTAGTATTCATGCCTGCACCCAATTTGGAGAGTATACCCTTTATTTGTAGTCTCCCCCCTTTCGGGGGATATGGGGCGGGGGTTTTCCGGTACGAGCTGGGGGACGCGGTTTCCCGGCGGCGGAGGGGCGGGGCATCGCGAGGGCTTTACCTTTAATTTATGCATGCGCAGTTTTAAGGGGTTTGTTCCGTAAGCACTCTGAGCGGTCGTTTTTCCCTGGTAACTAGGGGGGAAAAATTTCCCCCGGCGTCCGGGAAGGGAGGTGGGTTTTTCGGATATTTTCTTAAAAAATTTAGGGTGGGATTCCCCCATCTTACTCCCCCCTCAACATCGGGGACATTTAGGGACCTTTTTCTATCGGTTTTTAACAAACACGGAGTATTTAGAAAAAAAAACCGCGAGATTTATACATCTTTTCTTTGTTTCATGGTTTGTGGAAATTTTTGTGTGGATATCTTTAAATTTTGGGGTATAATTTTTTTTTTATTATTGACCTGGGGTGAAACCCCTTTTATTTGTAGGGGGAAACCCCGTTTGGTCTGGGGGTTTTTTGGGGTATGTGTTGTGGGAAAACTATTTTATTTAGTCTCTTTCTTGATTTTTTATAGTGATTTTCCCTTTTCCAAAAGGTTCAATTTTAGGTGTTTTTTTAATACTTTGCAAAACAAAAAGGAAAGGTGTGTGTATATTTTTTTTTATGGTTGTGTTATTTAAAAGGGCCCCTTTTTTTTGGTTGGGGCAAATTTTATTAGTAGGGTTGAGTTTGGTTTTATCTATATTCTTTTTTTTTTATTTTAAAAAAGTGGAGCTCTATATTCTGTACAAGGTTAGATTTTGGCGATTTGTTCATGGTTTTCTCTCATTTTTCCCGCATTGCAGGGTTACCCTATTTTTTGTTTTTGTGTCTATTGTAATTTTGTGGGGTTTGTCACTACTAACATTTAGTTAGGGTTTTATTTGGGGCTGTCAGTTAGGGAAAGGTTCCCGGGGAGGGGCGCCCCTTTTTAGGGGGTTAACCTTAAACTTTGTCTTGGTTCTTTGGGGGAGGGTTTTTTCTAGTTGTTGTGGGGTTGTTATGGGTTTGTGCGTATTTATTTATGATTCTAAAAAAAGTATGTTTTTTTTTATATTTGTTGCTTTAAATGATTTCTTTATGTGTCTTTTTTGCTGCTTAGTAATCACATACACTCACTGCTTAGCGAGTGTTCAACCCCAGGTGCTGTCATCCTACACCCGTCATCTGTACTGCGTAATTAAACAATGCAAATAAACAAAAATAAACATAAATCAGATATGTACATTGATTTAAAAAAACAA
Source organism: Phyllomedusa bahiana (assembly GCA_025379985.1). Classification (NCBI taxonomy): domain Eukaryota; kingdom Metazoa; phylum Chordata; class Amphibia; order Anura; family Hylidae; genus Phyllomedusa; species Phyllomedusa bahiana. The sequence continues at coordinate 48,100 of JAODAL010000269.1, read as the reverse complement.
AACAAAAAAAAAAAAACAACACACACTTGGTTCCTGCAGGGATTTGAAACTAGAACCCCTATGTTGGAAGGCAGAAGTGATAAAACCTCTGCTACCTTGTAGCTACTCACATCTCTTTACATAAATAGACCATTGTTTGACTAGAGTGAGCACGCTGTTGGGAAAGGCATTTTGATGTCAAGCCTGCTGGGTCACATGATATGCTGTTCAAACAAATCATACACGCCCCCTTTTGATCACACTGAAACCTGAAGGAGAACAAACCAGGCATGAAATTCCTTTGCTTGAAAATCTAATGGAAAAAAGGGTAAAAACATAAGTAATTAAAATGAATATTTGTTCTAATTTGCTCAGCTCAGTAACATAAGCATAAATGGAAACTCATGACCTAGACGTATTGGCAGTATGTTACATTTGCCGCACAGAGGCCGGGATTGACAAGGTAATTAACAGTACCCAGTGGGGGAGTGGAGTTTAATGCAGGGGTTGACAAAATCATCTAGAATCCAGGAGCACGCATGGGAAAACTACAAGCAAGCGTAAACTTTTAAAGACCCAGGGAATATCTGCAACACATTCCACTGGGGAAAGAGAAGGGAAGAGATGTCTTAGGTATAGATACATATGCACCTATATACAAGTGAAAAAGACGATAAATCTACACTATAAAGTGTCATATAAAACTGCATTATTAGGTATAGAGTCATCATGCCACTGTAATTGCTGCCATACTTGGCTGTCACCAGCATGTGTTAGACCAAGATTACTCAGAAATGGCGGAATCCGATCCAGGGGCGTCTAATTCCAGGTATTTTCTAGCTGCTCGCCTCTTTAAGCATACCTCATGAGCACATGCATTCATTGCCCTGGCCCAACAGCTGCCTTGAATTATCTAGAACACTGGAATCTCAACATGACGACATAAATCACAGCTACAAAAAGGTTCCCCCCTATGAGCAGAATATTATCAGGGAAAACCAACGCAACACAAATAGAAAGCAGATCTTCCGAAAATCTCCACCACAACCCGTCCATAGAGAAGCAAGAGGACTTCTTGTACCTCAAATACCCAGCAGATAAGCACAGGGCTCAATAATGTCCTGCACCCAAGTAATGGAGCAATTCCACTACATTAAAGGGGTTGTCTCACTAAACACAAGCTACAGAAAAGAACCCCTACGTTTAATGAGATATCTGGGCGTAGAGAAAACCCCTGATCAAGAGATATGTAAACTTGGTTATACCAATGTTATATATAACAAACAAACCACTAAGGCCGTGTTCACACGGCTTATTCCCGACGGATTTGTGCGCCGTATTGAGTGCACAAATCTGCCGTGAATAAGGGGCAGGACGGGGGCGGGGCCGGGGCCGGAGCGCGGCGGGGGGCGCCGCTCCCGGCCCCATAGACAATGCATTGTTTACGGCGCATCCGTGCCGTAAATAACGTGCATGTCACTTTCTCCCCCCGCGGCGGATTTGCCGAGCAGGGAGGAGCGACGGATTCCACTGTTCTCAATGAGAGCAGTGGATTACCGTAATTGCTGCCGCAGATTGGCGCCGTACTGAAGCGAAAATCCGGCGCGCAGTACGGTGCCAATCCGCGGCAGAATAAGCCGTGTGAACGAGGCCTAAGGTATAGAACCTAGGAAGATAAAATGTAACTTATTGATTACTACAAATAAAACCCTATATGCCTTCTTAGCAACATCCTGGTAACCATACTGAAGGGGATCCGCAAACATCTATCTGGGACCCCTCTGTTTATCATCAATTATCTTTACCTCCATAAATGGACGTAAGTTTGTGTTCTCCCTAATATGGGAATGAATAATTTCTACATCTATGTTTTTTGCCTCTAATAGACTGAGTAATGTTCCCTGATGGACCCCACGACTTGGGGGGGGGGGACGCGTCGGAACAATTTTGGGAACGTATAGTTATTCTGTGTTTTGGAAATTGTGTTTGGGGAATATATAGTTATCATTATCATTTTTGTCACTTTTTTCTTTATTTAATATTTTTTGTAGCTTAGCGAGTTAGGGGCAGTTAGGGTTAATGATAGTTGAGGTTCCTGATTTGGGGGGCGCCCTTATTGGGGCGGGTTCTCCATTTTTGTTAGGCAGCTGTATCTTAGGTATCTTTGTTTGTAGGTTTAGGGACATATAGGGTTTTATATATAGTAATCAATAAAAGTTACATTTTATCTTTCCTAGGTTCTATACCTTTAGTGATTTGTTTGTGAGTTGTCTCACTACAAAGATTAGCTTTCAAAATGTAGGAAACACTAAATGAAGACGTTTTCCAAATATATTTGTTCATCGTTTTTTTTGTTAAGGAGATACAAGTGATTTTATCAACTTCTGTGCTCTCTCTGGTTTCCCAAGTGACCGACCTGTGTACTTCTCCCCCTCTGCTGTTTGTTCTATCTGATAGTGAGTGACATCATAACACAGGTCTCAACCAGCAGTGTGCAAGCTTGAGTGTTATCTGATCTTTCAGACAAAAACACAGTAATTACTCTACTGTTTACATTAGCTCATAAGCTTCTCTGGACCTCAGAGAAGGTAATTTATTTAATCTAGACTAAAACAGAGAAGTCTGAATACACAGAGCTCATGTGCTAATTACAGACAGCTTGACCAGGAAGTGACAGAGAAAAGCAGCATTATTTCCTTCATGCATCCTATGAAACTGAGATGAGACAACCCCTTTAAAGGCAAGCGAAAATATGAAATAAACAGCAAACAGAAAAGTCTATAAACACCACTACTAGGCAACAAAATAATTTTAATTTAAAAAGTATGTATGTATGTTATATTTAGGGTATGTTCACACTGCATATTTACGGCATGCACTTTTGTGCGTGCTAAACGCGTAAGTGCGGTTGAAAGTACTCGATTGCAAGCACATACTTTCAACACGCAATGGCCAGAGCCAGATTTCTGCCTCATATGCTTTTCTCTCTCTCAGCGATATGTTAATTCTTTGCATCACTTTCAGTACGCGCCGAGAAATATGAACATCAAATCATCGTCATCTGGACAAAGACGATGATTTTACACTGCACTTAATGAGAGCTATATGTTACCAGTGTTTGTAGAGTATTTGAGGTACGTACGTTGGCACAAATACACCAAGTGAACGTACCCTAAATATTTTTGACTGTTGGGTGTGGTTTTATTGCTAAGTCTGCGACATGTTAACCGAAAATTACAAAAATTTCTTAAAGGGGGTTTTCCACTCATCAGTGCTGCAGGTCTCAAGAGTCACAAGTTGACCGTGTCAGAGAATAAGAATGTTGGCGCTTTGCAGTCGTGCTTCTCAATTATTTCCATGGAAGCTCCGAATACAGCCAAGCAAGCCTCAGCTATATTTGTCACTCTGATAGAAATAAACACGGAGCACAACTGCCAGCGCCACACAATTTCCGAGGTCAGCTCGTAGATCAATACGAGCCAACCTACAGCACTGAAAAGCGCAAGTGGGAAAATCCATTTAAAGGGATCTGTCACAATGACAATGCTATCTGATCTGCAAGTATCCTGTCATAGAGCAAAGCTGAGCGGATTGATACATAGTTTTGTAGGGAAAGATTCAGGAGAACTTGAATTTTTTTTTTAGTGACATCTCTGCTTATTCTGGGTTAAAGGGGTTGTCTCACTACATTGATTCATTTTACCACAGTCCTGTTTTTTTGGTTTCATTTTGAATTCAGGGGCGTGTTTACTGGCTTCTACTAGGCTGCAGTATAAGCCAGGTCTGTAGCTATAGTAACCAGTACTGGCAGCCTATCAGGAGAGATCAAACAGGTCTGTAGCTATAGCGACCTGAGGAGCTGATGCAGCCCATATAAGAAGGGATATCTCAGAATAGGTAGGACACTGTTAATGGACATATATTACAAAGTGACTTGTTTTTGTAAAATCTTTAACATAAAAAGCAATCCTTGTAGTGAGAGAACCCCTTTAAGGAGTCCAGTAGGCGGAGTTATTAGTAGCAGTCTTTCTTGTGTGATTGTGCATACAGAGATGTCTGTTAATCCCTGATGGCACCACCTACTGGACTCCAAGAATAAGCAAGAATTTAAATGCATAAAATACAGGTTCCACTGAAACTTTTCCCACAAAGCTATATAATCAGTCTTTTGGGCTCCTCCTGCCCTATAAGACTAGGTCTACACAGCACAGGATATAGAATCCACTGAAAAACCAACCGTAACCTGTTCTGTGTAGCCCTCTATAGAAAATCCTTGCTGTATTCTATACAGCACGTTTTTTTACTGAGGTTTTCCCAAACCGAAAACCAATTGGCGGCGTAAAGAACATGTTGTATATTCTACCGGACCGACGTTGCATTCACGTAGCCCTAACGTACTAGGCAGCCGGGAATCTGAAATGTGTCTGGTGCGGTCCAGCAAAGTGAACATGCCGGACTTTAGACCGCTTTTCACTTTGCTGTGTGATCTAGCCTAAGGGCATGTTCACATGGCATCTTTTGGGCCATTTTGTAGCACGTTTTATGCACTAAAAAAACTGCCCAAAAACAGCCTCGGTCAAGTTTCAAATCATTGCTCATTAAATAAAATGCCTTGTCACACACATGAAGCGTATTTCACAAGCTTAATTTCGAGCCATTTTTTTATGCAATTACATCGGTAAAAATAAGTGACGTCAACTATTGATGCGTTTTTTGCTTGTAAAATCCCCATAGGAAACAACAGGGATAGGATTTTTAAAAATACAATTCTAAATCAGGTGTTTTTCACAACAACATTTTTGGATTTTTTTGGCATGAGGAAAAATAAGAATAAAAAAAACAGAAAAAAAACAAAAATTGCATAATTTTCCCATGCTTCATGTTTTTCTTCTTTAAATGCATTTTTTTTTGTGTTTTTTCCCGTCAATTAATGAGGCATATTTACTAACACTGTCCGATACTTCATGTTAACGTAAAACAGTCTAAAAATGTGTAAGATTCACCAATATATGAGAAATCTGGCTAATGTTTAGACATTTGTCTAACTTTTTACCACTTAAGTGGCTTAGTTTGAGCAAATAATTGCATCAAAATATTGATGTATTTTTAGGGACATGGGGGCACACTATTTCAGCGATCCATGACTATTGCTGGATGTGATGCATACACAGAAGTCTCTGAAAACGGTCTAAAACACATAATAAATGTGGTATAAAGTAAGTCATCTAGCATTTTGGACTTGCGCCACAATTCTACCCATTAACCACAGTAAATGTGTCCCAATATGTACTGCACGCGCCGCAGTATATTGTGTGAACATACCCTTAGGGTGCTTTCACACGGTGCAATTTTGGTGCGTTTTTTGGCGCGTTTTTTGTGCAGTAATGTACAGCATTAATTGCTGTGACTTTCTGCACAAAAAAGCATAAAAAAACTCGTTAAAAAACGCATCAAAAACGCACCGTGTGAAAGAACCCTTTGGTGCTCTCCAATTAAACTGCCTTTATTAGCCTCAAGCTTCTTTCACTTATCTAAACTGTTTGGGGAGTAATCAATTAGTTTGTTTCACACAGTGCGTTTTTTCAATGCGTTTAAAAAAAAAACACAACCTCTTTTTATTGATTTTCCGAATATAATATAAACTTACAACATACAACATGAAGTTAAACACATATATGAGCATTTTGTTGTACCGGAAATAGAAACAAATAATATGGTCAAAATTATTGTCTCTTGTAATTTGTGCAAACGTAGAACATCTTCAACGTCTCTTATCAAGTTTCACAACTGGTCACCAGCACAATTTCTTTTTTTTCCCTTTCTAGGCGGCCCTCCCTGACCCCCACCTCGAACCCATAGTCCCCCCCCCCCGAAGTGGGTACTTCTGCCCATCACATTTTCAATCTAGGCGACGTGGGTCTAGGCACGGCTCCGGAGCGACCCCTATACAAAATGTTCCAATCTAATAATTGGGTCTAAATACGACTCTGACCATCAGTACTAACACAGTCTGTGTCCGTTGGTTGTCGACTAGTTCGTCGACTAATACAGAAAAAACCAAGATAAATGGATAAAGAAAATGTTAACACATATAACAAATAAAACTGTAACTCCGTGCCAAACAGAGGAGAGAGGTACAGCACCCAGGTCCGATAGCTTGCCCAGCATCTCTACCGTTTGTATCAAGATGCATAGTGCATTTTGGGAATTGGTAGGTAAGTGGTCAACTTATCAGGTGACCAAGTGATCACGTGAGCAGGTGAAGGGGGATTTTTTTTTTCCCCCGTTGGAGAGAATATGGAAGTGAGGGAGTTGGGGAGTAGTGCCTGAACTTTCCGTCGTCGACCCCAGGGTCTGTTATGAAAGTTTAGGTCTTCCCAAAGTTCCCGAAAGATCAGCCTTAATGCGTTTTTTGTGCAGGAAGGCACGGCAACTAATGCTGTACAGTACATTGCTGCACAAAAATCGCGGCAATTACAGCATTAGTTGCCGTGCCTTCCTGCACAAAAATGCATTGAAAAGATGCATCAAAAACGCACTGTGTGAAAGCACCCTAATCCACAAGACCTAAAAGAAAGTAATTGATTACTTACTTGAAACACCTTTCCAAACAATTTAGACAATGGAAAAAAGCTGCTGGTAATAAACGCAGTTTAATTGGAGCGCAGTTAAAACTGCACCAAAACTGCACTGTGTGAAATCCCCCTAAGGGTGCTTTCACACGGTGCGTTTTTGATGCGTTTTTTTGGATGCGTTTTTTGTGCAACAATGTAGATCATTAATTGCTGTGCCTTTCCACACAAAAAACGCATCAAAAAAACGCACCAAAAATGCACCGTGCGAAAGCACCCTAACCCTGTTGCCTTCCTCTGAGGGTTTAATCCGCAAAGGACAAGAACATCACTTTCAAGGGAATCTATCGCAATTTTTTCCCCACTAATTAAAACAAGGCACAGACATTTTATTTTGAGCAGTTTTTATTTTCTAACTGTAGACTGATTCATTCTATTTTCTGTATATGGTTATGGGGGTCGCCATCCGAACAGTCCCAGTGACTTCTATAGAAGAGTATAGGTAAGCTCTGTGACCTGGGAAGAAGTCAGTGTGCAGGGAGGTGAAAGGAGGAGCTGTGACTATCTCCTATTGCGAATGGTGGATATGGTATTATCTACACATTTGGGCCACATGTATGAAAACTGTCTAGGTCTAAAACTCACTTTGTTGCCCATAGCAACCAATCAGCGCCCATTTCATATGGTGCTCTGGAAAAATGAAAGGGGCGCTCTGATTGGTTGCTATGGGCAACAAGGTGAGTTTTAGACCTAGCCAATTTTCATACATGTGGTCCATTGTGTGTGACCTCTTAGTGTAATCCTGGATGTGCTGAAAATGAGGAGACTGCTGAAAAGTTTTCTCAACAATACAGTCAGACTATTATTAGGGTATGTTCACACGGTGTACTTTAGCATGTATTTTGCGAGCAAAACACGGGCTGAAATCCATCCAAAACAACACACTTCTCATAGGTGACAATGTAAAATATATTGTCAATTACACAACACATTTCACTCTTGTATTTGCGCGCGCATCAAAAAAGAGTTGCCATGTCTATTCTTTCAGGCATACACTTGCCATCAAATAATTAAAGGGGTTGTCTCAGTACAAGGATTGCTTTTTATGTTAAAGCTCTTACAAAAACAAGTCACTTTGCAATATTTGTCCATTAACAGTGTCCTACCTATTCTGAGATATCCCCTATTGTATGGGCTGCATCAGCTCCTCAGGTCACTATAGCTACAGACCTGTTTGATCTCTCCTGATAGGCTGCCAGCACTGGTTGCTATAGCTACAGACCTGGCTTCTACTGCAGCCTATTGGAAGCCAGTAAATACGCCCCTGAATTAAAAGTGAAAAGAGGAAAACAGGACTGAGGTAAGATGAATCAATGTAGTGAGACAACCCTTTTAAGGATAGGTGGCAGATATCTGCCTCAGTCCACTGCGCATAGTTTTCGTGTTGAAATTACATAATGCAAGCGTGTAATTTCAACAGCGCAACGAACGCATTTACGGTGCGTCAGCACATGGTGTAATTAATATGCATGTGTGAATGTCCCCTTAGGCCTAATAGCCAAAATTAAAACTGCAGGATTTAAGGTTTTAAATATTGCAAGAAAAAATGAAAAAAAAAAAAAAGATTTCTTAATAAAGTGAGTTAAAGGGGTTTTGCCAAGAAGTGATTTCCTCAACTAACAGGCTGATACTCCCCTCTTGAGGCTTGAAAAAAGGGGCATTGTGTTTCTGTGTTTAAAAAAACAAAGTACCTCCTCTGTGATGTCATCACTCCACCTCCCATGCACGCTCCTGATATTCAGTCTCTGTAGTTGAGCAAACATGTTATTTGGCTAATCCACAGGGGATAACTGTATTGTGAACAAGTTTCTCCCTCTTATCTGCTCAGGAGAGAAAATAAGCTCTGAGCAGGCAGCTTTCTTTCATTTGTTCACAAACTGCTGCAGGGGGGCGGGGGAGAGGAGGGCTGAGCAGGGAGCATCTGCATGTTTACTCAGATAATTACATTACAACCAGTGGTTTCTCTATACAAAAGACACAGGATCTTTTCTCCCCAGTCCCTTCAAAGCTCATTCCTGTTCCCTGCCATCAGATAAGAAGTGCAAAACAGGCAAGCACAGCCAGATCAGCTCCTGTCAGCTGCTGGTTGTATCTAATGTAAACAGTCAGGAAACTAAGGGCATGTAAGGAAGGCTGTGGCTCTCACAGGCTACACTTTTTATAATCACATATATTTAAAAAAAGTGATTAAATACCCATTTTGGAGGATCCCACGTCAACATTAGATTGTGGCAAAACCCCTTTAAACAATAGATAATTTTCTGAGTTTAACAACAAAACTTTAAAGGGGTTTTGCCAGGACGTGCCTTATCTGCTAAGAAGCAAATGTAAACAAAGCCACGCTGAGCTGAGAAAGAGAGACACAGAAAGAGCACAGAGCTGCATAAGGGATCGTGTGCAATGTTCACTCAATTAATCACACTACAACTAGTAGATTCTGTATACAAACGACAACACCTTTCTCCACAGCCTCTTGAAAGCTCCTTCATGTTCCCTGTCATCAGATAAAGCAGGGATCTACTCAGATAATCACACTACAACTAGTGGATTCTGTATACAAAACACCACATATTTCTACCCGGTGCCTTGAAAGCTTCTTCAGCTCCTTTTCATCAGATAAGAAGTGTTCTCTGTGTAAGCCCGGCAAGCAGCTTTTGTCACTCTGCCTGGTCGTATCTAATGCAAGCTTTTAAAGGGGTTGTCTCGCTACAATGATTGGGTTTTAATTTAAAGATCTTTAAAAAACAAGCAGCTTTGCAATATATGTTCATTACAAATGTCCTACTGATTTTGAGCTAGCCCTGTTAGTATTACTACATCAGCTTCTCAAATCTCTATAGTAGCTGACCTGTTGATCCTTATCTTACTGGCTGTCAGGTCTGAATGACTCATCACCTTTGAAGACAGGTCGAGCAGAGAGCCCCTCCCGCACAGAATGCTTCTGGAGGGGGAGGAGGACTCTGGCGTCTGTGTCCTGGATTAACCCTGTGTGTGCCTGCCTTCCTCCTGCTCTCTACACAGATGGATGTGACAGCAGTGACCCTGTCTGTTACTATAATCATGATATGTCTTTGGAACTGTGACTATACTAATACTATAGAGATCAGGGGGCATGTGAATACTTTATGCTCTCCAGTATTAGTGAGACATCCTGAGTATAGTAACACTGTCCTTGTTGTTGCTGGAGATGTGGAGACTTGTAAGCTAAGCAGGGGATATAGGAACACTTGCATCCTCTCTGCTCTATTAGCATACACAGCAGCTTCACAGACCTCTCTACACTCATAGATCAGCCCTCTCCTGCAACAGACCTAGGCAGGCACACACAGGGTGAACTCTGAGAGCAAACCCCCTCCCCTCCCCCCCCTGTACAGAAGTTACGTAGCTGCCTGTGTGCTGAGGTGAGGGGGGGAGAGGGAGCAGAACAGACAGACCAAGAACCACGCCCCTCAGTTCAACTTACCAGGGACACTGACAGGCTGAAAGCTCGTAATGAGACAACTCCTTTAAGTAACTAAGGGCAGGTAAGGCAGCCTGTAGCTCTCAGGCTGCAATTTTTGTAATCACATATATTTAGAAAAGTGATTGAATACACATTTTGAAGGATCCCACGTCAACATTACATCGCGGCAAAACCCCTTTAAGAAAAATCCAAAAACAAAAAAACTGAAGGACCAGCGTCTATGTGGTTAATAGAACAGCGACCCACTTACTACCAGAGATGGGACTCCAATACACAGGTACCAGCAGCTGGCTTCAGAAGCTGAACGACTGCCTCACCTCTGGGACTTGCTGATTTCGATTCGAGTCTTCAAGTTCTTGGGAAAGACTCTTAGAAATCCTTACTTGTGCCCCACATCTTCCCTTCAGAGACTTCTCCTAATACTACTCGCTTTCAGGGAATCCCAGTCATGAGAATGCCTTTGTGATGATGAACTTCCGTTATGTGAGAGATATCCCTAAGACCTGGCCTGAAGCGCTGACAAACATATGCTAGAGCTCTGCGCTGGTCACAACACTGCGGATCTGCAGCAGCTTTCCTTCACACATAAATACCATCTGTTCTTCCAGAGACTCCATCTAGAGTCCGACTCGCAGCAAGAAAATCTACTAAATCGAGATGCTGGCAGCTTTTATAACACGGAGCCAATATTCCCGAGTCATTTCCTCCTTGATGAACCTCTGTGCTGCATGTGTCATTCCCCAATACACCTCTATCACCATCCGTGTCTTTACAGGTGGGAGGGATCCTATAAAGGGCCTGTTCACACATAAGCAACTTGCTGCAACTAATCTCTCTCTTTTCCTACATCTGAATAAAGCAATTTCTTCAGCATGTATGCAAGCCCCCATTCACAAGCGTTTCTGCAGCCCCTCCGTGGTATCCGGTGGGACAGCGTAAAAATGTATGCCAATAGATACCACAACGGGACCACACTCTTCTATAGGGTAAACTTAGTTCTAACTGGACCATGATAAAAAGATAAAACAGAGCGTCGCTCTCCTCGTGAAACAAGTAACTGCAGATAAACCTGTGAGTGGTGAGAATAGAGCGCTCAACTTAAAGAGAATCTGTCACATAGCTTGTGCCCCCCTTGCTGAGGACAGCACAAGCTAGTGTCAGACCTGCTGTTTCCAGCGCTGTGTCCCTTATTCTGTAAGATGCAGGAGTCTTAGGCCCCGTTCACATGGCGTATTCACGCAATTGCGCTCGCAAATCCGGCGTGAATAAGGGGCGGGGCCGGAGCGCGGCGGGGGAGCAGCCCGCCGGCCCCATAGACAATGCATTATCTACGGCGCGTCCGCACCGTAAATAATGTGCATGTCACTTTCTCCCCCCCGCGGCGGATTCGCCGAGCGGGTAGGAGCGATGGAATTCACTGTTCTCTATGAGAGCAGTGGATTACCGTAATGACTCAGACGGATGGCCGCCGTACTGCAGCGCAAATACGACGCGGAATACGGCGCCAATCCGCGGAGAAATAAGCCGTGTGAACGAGGCCTTAGAGTATTTAGCGCTCAAACCTGCAGTTTTCAGCCAGAAAAGAGTCAAAGGGTGCTTTCACACGGTGTGTTTTTGATTTGATTTTCAATGTGTTTTTTTGTGCAGGAAGGCACAGCAATTAATGATGTACATTGCTGCACAAAAATCACGGCAAAAATGTACAGCATTAATTGCTGTGCCTTCCTGCACCAAAAAACGCATTGAAAAAATGCATCAAAAATGCACCGTGTGAAAGCACCCAAAGGCCATGTTCCCACGGCTTATTTTGGGACAGATTTGGTCCCGTATTCCGCCCCGAACTGCTCGAAATATGGCGGAAATCTGTCCCAGTCATTACGGTAATCCACAGTTCTCATAGAGAACTATGGATTCCGTCTCTTCTCCCCGCTCGCGAAATACAGCGAGTGGGGGAGAAAGTGACATGTCAATTATGCCGGCGGGATACGCGCTGTGGATAATGGTCGTCTATGGGGCCGGCGAGCAGTCGCCCTCCCCCGCCCCCGCTACACGGCAGCCGGCGTAATTGTGGGCGAAATCCGTCCCCGCAATTACGCAGGCAATAAGCCGTGTGAACATAGCCAAAGAGTAATTTAAAACCAAGCCCACCTCATGCTAGCCCCACCCACCTCGTGCTAGCCCCGCCCACCTCATGCTAGCCCCGCCCACCTCATGCTAGCCCCGCCCACCTCATGCTAGCCCCGCCCACCTCAGGCTAGCCCCGCCCACCTAAACTGATAAACCTATTAATTTGAATAGGTAGAAACATGAGAGTAACTGACAGTGGGTGTGGCTAGCTGACAATTATTCAAGTTTCTACCTATTCAAAGTAATAGGTTTATCAGTTGATGTGGGCGGGGCTAGCATGAGGTGGGCGGGGTTTTAAATGACTTCTGGCTGAAAACTGCAGGTTTGAGCACTAAATACTCTAAAACTGCAGCATCTTACAGAATAAGGGACACAGCGCTGGAAACAGCAGGTCTGACACTAGCTTGTGCTGTCCTCAGCAAGGGGTGCATAATCTATGTGACAGGTTCTCTTTAAGGTGCTGTGCGAGTTTAGAGGCAATTCTCAGTGCATATATTTAACAGCTGCGTGTCTGTCTGGGCAGCTGCTGGCTGGGCTCCAGAGGATGAAAGATTGTGCATAGCAAGAGAAGGAACATTGTAGGTAAAGTGATTTGGCCTCGGTGCTCATGTCCACAGAGTCAGTGAAATGATCACATCAAGGTGACATGTAAATCACTAAAATGATTTAGTAAAACAACAAAGGGGGTTAAAACTCGACGCATTTCACGCCAGCACTGGCGCTTCATCGGGAGGTGAATTAGTCGGAAAAGACCATTACATTTAGGGTATGTTCACACGGCGTGATTGCGGGGCGTACTGTTCGGTGAGTCGCGCTGATCGGCGTATAGCAACACGTACTGTGCACCGCTACACACCTGCTGCTTCAGAAATATGCGCTGGCCAGCGTGTACTTCTAAAGCTCTCCCACCGACTTGAGTGCTATGATTTTACCCTATCTATGGGGCATACCTCAGGCGTATTATGCGCCGAAGTACACCCCGAAAATACGCCATGTGAACATACTCTTAAAGGGGTTGTTTCACTACATTGATTCATCTCACCTCAGTCCTGTGTTCTTGGTTTCATTTTGAATTCGGGCTGTAAGTCTTCTACAATGGCTCAGTAGAAGCAGGTCTGTAGCTTTACAACCAGTGCTGGCAGCTATCAGGATAGACAAACCAGGTCTGTAGCTATAGCAACCAGTGCTGGCAGCCATCAGGAGAGATTGAACAGGTCTGTAGCTATAGCGAACTGAGGAGCTGATGCAGCCCATACAAGAGGGGATCTCTAGGAATAGGTAGGACACTGTTAATGGACATATATTGCAAAGTGACTTGTTTTTGCAAGACCTTTAACATAAAAAGCATAAAAGAGACAACCCCTTTAAACACGATTGACAATTCGTGATCACAGTCTCAAGAGCATTGGACCTTGCATCCAGCAATCAAAATAATCCTTCTAACCATTGAAGTGAGAAGTAAATACACTATATAAACAGTAACATATGTTAAATACACTATATAAATAGTAACATGTAATAAGGACACTGTACAAATAACATAGGAGACCAGTAACATTGTTGCGATCACCGATAAATCAGTTGTACCATCTCATTCAGTCCCTTAGGTTTAACCGTTTGTAGCCAAAGCATCCAGTAAATCTCTTGCATTTGTAGCAATTGAAATCGGTTTGGCTAGGACTGCACAGCACAGAAATACCATCGGATTGGCGGCGGTTTTTAGGATTTAGAAACCGCTGAAAATCCTACAATGAACTTTTCACATAGACTTCAATACAAAAATCAACCTGTAGTCCACACACCTTTCTTAAAGGGGTTGTCTCATTACATTGATTCATCTTACGTCAGTCCTGTTTTCACTTTGAATTCAGGGGCATGTTTACTGGCTTCTACTAGGCTGCAGCAGAAGCCAGGTCTGTAGCTATAGCAACCAGTGCTGGCAGCCTATCAGGAGAGATCAAACAGGTCTGTAGCCATAGCGATCTGAGGAGCTGATGCAGCCCATACAAGAGGGGATATCTCAGAATAGGTAGGACACTGTTAATGGACATATATTGCAAAGTGACTTGTTTTTGCAAGACTTTAACGTAAAAAGCAATCCTTGTAGTGAGACAACCCCTTTAATACGGCCGCACAATCTAACGTGTAGTGTCTGGGTTGTGCGACCAACAGATTTTGCTTTACAGACACATTCCAGCAAGTAAATTATCCATCAAGTGATTTGTTCGCTAAGGCTAGGTTCACACGGTGTATTTGCAGGGCGTAATTACCTGGCCCGCCCATAGACATTCATTACCAGCGGCGCGTTTACGCCGCTAGTAATTCACATGTCACTTATCTCCCCCCGCGGTGGATTCACTGAGCACGGAGAGGAGACGTAATCCATAGTTCTCTATGAGAAGTGTGGATTACTGTAATGACTGGGACGGATTCCAGCCGTAATTTGCGCACTCCGGCGCGTAATTACGAACTGAAATACGTCCCTATGTGAACATAGCCTAAGGCCGTGTTCACACGGCTTATTCAAACCGTAATTGTGAGACGGATTGCGCTCGCAATTCCGGCTTGAATAAGGGGCGGGTGCGGAGGCGGGGCCCGCCGGCCCCATAGACTTGCATTATCCACGGCGCGTATTGCACCTGGATAATGTGCATGTCACTTTCTCCCCGCCCGTCGAATTCGCCGAGCGGTGAGGAGCGACGGAATCCACTGTTCTCTATGAGAACTGTGGATTACCGTAATTACTGCGACGGATTGGAGCCGTACTGCAGCACAAATCCGGCGCGCAGTACGGCTCCAATCCGCGGCCAAATAAGCCGTGTGAACGGCCCCTAAGGGTGCTTTCACACAACGTAGTTTTAAGGCTATGTTCACACAGCGTAATTGCAGGGCGTACAGCAAGCCCCGCAATTACGGCGGATGTTTGGGAGTTGCGCTGATCGGCCGCCGCCAGCCCCATGGACTGTCACATCACTGACATGTCACTTATCTCCATGCCCCTACAATACGATCGTATTGTAAGAGCGGGGAGAGGAGGCGTAATCCATAGTTCTCTATGAGAACTGTGGATTACCATAATGATTGGGGCGCATTTTGCTCGTATTAGAGCACAGTACGGCGCGAAATACTCAGCGAAATGCGCCCCAAAATAAGCCGTGTGAACGTTCCCTAAGGATGCTTTCACACGGTGCAGTTTTGGTGAGTTTTTGATGCGGTTTTTTTGGATGCGTTTTTTGGTGCAACAATGTATAGCATTAATGGTTGTGCCTTCCTGCTCAAAAACGCACCATGTGAAAACACCCTAACTGCGCTCCAATTAAACTGCCTTTATTAGCAGCAAGCTTCTTTCCAAATTGTCTAAATTGTTCAGAAAGCTGTTTCAAGTAAGTAATCAATGACTGTGTTTGAACTCTTGTGGATTACAATCACATTAATTGATTCCTCACTTTCCAAACAGTTTAGATATGTGAAAAAATCTTGCTGGTAATAAAGGAAGTTTAATTGGAGCGAAGTTTAAACTGCACCAAACCTGCAGCTATGTCATCCACCAGCAATAATTTCTGTCCTCTATCTTTTGCTGGATTGCCATTTCAGGGCACACAATACACACAGAGCAGATTTACTGTTTAAGGGTATGTTCACACAGCGTGTTGGATCCATTTTGGATCCGAGAAAAAATGTTCAAAAGTGCTCTGTAAATCGCATCCAACACGCAGGTTCGTGTTTGGCTGCATTTTGGCTGCTGCGTCTTTCGGATCAAGAATTGACCTGAGAATCCTTTGAACGGATCAGAAAGACGCATTTAAAACGCATCATGATCACTCATCTGAACGCCGATGTGTGTTTTACATTGAAAGTAATGTATGTCACACTGCACATTGTTAGATGCGTGTTTGGGGCAATTTAGGGTCCGAAACACTGATCCAAAAACGCTGTGTGAACTTACCTTGCTATGGGGAGAGTAAGGCCATGTTCACACGGCTTAATTAGGCGGGGACTTTGGGAGTCGCGCTGATGGGCGCGTACTCCCGCGACCCGCGGGGGCAGCCCAGCAGCCCATAGACTGTCTTCACTCGTGGCGCGTAAGCGTCGTGAATAAATGACATGTCCATTATCTCCCTGCGCGTACAATACAATTGTATTGTACGCCCGGGGAGAGGAGGCGTAATCCATGGTTCTCTATGAGAACTGTGGATTACCGTAATGATTGGGGCGCGTTTTGCTCGTATTAGCCCGTGTTCACACGGCTTATTCAAGCCGTAATTGCGAGCCGGATTGCGCTCGCAATTCCGGCTTGAGTAAGGGGCGGGGCCCGCCGGCCCCATAGACTTACATTATCCACAGCGCGTATAGCGCCTGGATAATGTGCATGTCACTTTCTCCCCGCCCGGCAGATTCGCCGAGTGGGGAGAAGCGACGGAATCCACTATTCTCTATGAGAGCAGTGGATTACCGTAATTACTGCGCCGGATTGGCGCCGTACTGCAGCGCAAATCCGGCGCGGAGTACGGCGCCAATCCTCGGCGAAATAAGCCGTGTGAACGGCCCCTTAGAGCGCAGTACGCTCACAATACGTGACAAAATGCGCCCCAAAATAACTCGTGTGAACATATCCTAAGGGTATCTGTGTAGTTCACATCCGTTAACTGCAGAGAAAGCAAAATAAATAGTTTGCTGCTCTGCTTGTCCGGGAAGCCAAAGGCAGTACAGCAGATGAGACAAGTCCCGTATGGAAGATAAGAGGCGATATTGTCATAGGGGATACAGAGAAAGACCGACTCTTGGAGTCCACCCCCAGCAGCACAGATTAACACCAGAGGTGACATAATAAATGTTGAAGTTATTTGCAATGCCTGAAATACAGCAGATTTCTTTGAATCCGCTATTAATCCCATTTTAGAACCTCTGCTATGAAAATAATTCATGGGATACTCCTTTTTCCAATCTATCAGCAGAGCAGATGCCGCTGTATAGCACAGCCTGTTTATAATGAACTGTAGGTCAATATAAAACAATGTGTGCTTGCTGATGGATTCAAAGGGGCAACAACAAGGCATTTGTACATCCCAGCAGCAAAAAAAAAGATAGAAACGCCAATTAGAAAATATTAGGAAAACCCGCTCCCAATACTTGTGCCAATTCCTCAAAGCTTAAACAGTTCTAGATGCGCCATGTGCTGGGAAGAACAGAGAGAAGACTGCACAACGATTACAAGACGGGGCGACTAAATGAGAGTAAATGGGTTTGTTTTCCAGAGATTCAGTGGATTTGGTAGATGAAATGAAGGCTAATTACATGCTGCTCATTTTCACAGCTTGTATAGTGGTAATCTTCACACTTCCGGCTTACTGATGCCCACATAGTTTCTGAAACCGAGATTGTGCAGCTTGGCAAGGCCTGGGGAGAACAAAAACACAGTAAACATTTATGCCACTTCAATCCCTTAAAGGGTATTCCCTTCCGGCCTTTTCCCTTCTCGGCATGAGTCTGTGCCAGCTGTAGGCATGCATACATGGCTCTCTCCACCGCTCTGAAAGGTCTGAGCATAGCCCCATTAACGGGTTCTAGTGGACTTTAATTCCAGGGGTATTCCCTTCTGACATGTTGCCTTCCTGAGTCTGTGCCAGCCTCCGGGAATAAAGCTCTCTCCATGCATATGTGGCTGTGTGTTCACCTCGACCGAAATTCTGAGCATAACCCCTCAACAGCAGCTAATCAGAAGGGTGCTTTCACACGGAGCGTTTTGGATGCGTTTTTTGGTGCAGAAATGTACAGTATTAATTGCTATGGCTTGATGCACAAAACGCATCCAAAAACACAGCTGCAAAAGTCCTGTGTGAAAGCACCCTTAGGCTATGTTAACCCAGCTTATTTGCGGGGCGTAAGTACACCCCGCAATTACGCCGTGTGGTTGGGGGCGGGTGCGGGGGGCCGGCACCTCGCTGGCCCATAGACTATCATTACCAGCGGCGCGTATACACCGCTAGTAATTCACATGTCAATTATCTCCCCCCGCGGCGGATTCGCCGAGCGGGGAGAGGAGACGTAATCCATAGTTCTCTATGAGAACTGTGGATTACCGTAATGACTTGGACGTACTCCAGCGCGTAATTATGGACTGAAATACGTCCCATTTTAAGCTGTGTGAAATAGCCTGAGGGTATGTTCACACGATGTGCGTGCCACAGTACATCGTGTCTTTCGGGAGCTCGCGCTAATACGCGTGTACTCCCGCAACGCGTGGGGGAGGGATGTGGGGCAGCCCACCAGCCCCATTGACATTCATTACTCGCGGTGCGTATTCACCGTGAATAATTGACATGTCACTCCTCTCCCCCCGCAGCGTATTGTACGAGCGGGGAGAGGAGGCGTAACCCATAGTTCTCTATGAGAACTATGGGTTAGCATAATTTCGGCGCGCATCTCGCCTGTATTAGAGCGAAAATACGCTCCGAAATTACCCCGTGTGAACATACCCTAAGGCTGCTTTCACACAGCGCTGTTTTGATGCAGTTTTAGCAGCGCTCCAATTAATCTGCCTTTATTACCAGCAAGCTTTTTTCAATTATCTAAATTGTTCAGAAAGGTGTTTCAAGTAAGTAATCAATGAGTGTGTGTGTGAAGTCTTGTGGTTTACAAACACACTAATTGAGTACTCACTTTACAAACAGTTTAGATAAGTGAAAGAAGCTTGCTGGTAATAAAGCCAGTTTCATTGTAGCGCAGTTAAAACTGCACCAAAACTGGGCTGTGTGAAAGCACCCTAAGGGATGCTTTCACATGGTGCGGTTTTGGTGCGTTTTTGATGCGTTTCTTTGGATGAGTTTTTTGTGTAACAATGTATAGCATTAATTGTTGTGCCTTTCTGCACAAAAAAACGCATCAAAAACGCACCAAAAACCGCACCGTGTGAAAGCACCCTAATGGTTTTGTAACTAACTCTAATTTGGAACACAGGTGATATTCGGATAAATTTTTAAAAAAAGAATGCAGGGGTGGGTTCAAATGTGCATTTTCTTAGATGAAGTTTTTGAAGCCAAAAAACCAAGAATTGAATTAAAACCAGGATAACACAAGGGTGCTTTCACAGAGCGCCTTTTTGGTGCAGTTTTAACTACACTCCAAATTAACTGTCTTTATTACCAGCAAGCTTTATTCACTTCTCTAAAATGTTCGGAAAGTGAGTAATAAATTAGGCTATGTTCCCATGGCTTATTTTGGGACGGATTTCAGACCGTAATTCGCGGCGTACTGAATGAACATTATCTCTGGTTTTCGGACCCGCGGCGGTATAAAAAAAAATCCGGCGGAAAATCCGTGCAGCGAAGAATGCTGCACGGATTTTTAATTAACTAAATGTAAAGGTTGACAGTCGGTGTACAGACTACTTTCAATTCCGAAAACCGTCTGCAACACTGACTGAAAACCTTTACAGTGGGGACAAGCCCTTAGGCCATGTCCCCACTGCGCCAGTTTGCAGCCGGTTTTTCAGATGGTTTGCGGTTTTGCAAACCGTCCGCAAACTTTTATATGGGGCTCTATGGAAAACCCGTGTAGCAGTCCCCACTGCACGGGTTTTCCGCCAGGCGGTTTATCAAACCATCAGCCGCCTGAAAAACATTGTACATGTTCATTCTTCCATCTTGTTTTCGGATGGAAGACGAACAAGTGAATGTAAAGGGCTTTTCTCTGCTGATCGAGGAGAAAAGCCGACCTCCCGCGGCCATGTGCACAGCACAAAAAACGAACCAATACCGGTATTTGTCCTGTGCCGTGTAAACGGGTCCTAACTGTCAGACTTCCGGCGGATTCTAGAGATTGAGTGCTGTGTAGACCTTGCCGAAAGCTGCATCAAAAATGCAAACAATAAGGCTAGGTTCACACGGCTTAACTGCTGGGCGTAATTTCGCCCCGCAGTTACGCCGTGTGGCGGGGCGGGAGCGGGGGGGCGGCACTTCGCCGGCCCATAGACAATCATTACTAGCGGCGCGTATACGCCGCTAGTAATTCACATGTCAATTATCTCCCCGCCCGGCGGCTTCGCCGGACTGGGAGAGGAGACGTAATCCATAGCTCTCTATGAGAACTGTGAATTACCGTAATGAATGGGCCGTTTTCGGCCCGTAATTGGCGCACTTCGGCGCGTAATTACGGACCGAAATACGGCCCATTTTAAGTCGTGTGAACATGGCCTAAAAAGACACTTTTTTTATGCAACAAAAACTGAATGTGTGAACACAGCCTAAACATTTGTTGACCAAACAGCAACAATTGATAAATCAGCCTTCTTGTCGCACCACTTCTGGACCTTCATCGGTCAGCGGTGGTCCACAAAATAAAAGCAACATCTGACTGCCCGGTTTATGTATTCAGCAAATCCCCCCAAACATCAAGCCCACATAGTAGACACTGAAATAGCCCCCTCAGAGCAGCAGATTTCTCATCACGGTTTCTTTCCTGGAAAGCTACCTCACTAGTGTGGATGATTACAAAACTGGCTTCTTAAATGTCTCCACAGTAGAAAAACCTGGGGAGTACTAACAGCAAGATTCCTGCTGGTCAAAAAATCTGAAGCTCGCAGAAGTCAAAACTAAACAAGCAATACAAGAGGAATCTGTTGAAAGCAGCCGGCATGTGCACCCACCGCGCGGCCTCCAAACATGTAATAAACACCGCCACACTCCAAGAACTGCTGAGCTCCGTCCAGAAGAGACCCAGGGACACATCTGGGGATCGGCCAAAACAAAAACCTGAACGATAACAAATTCCAAATGGAGTTAAATACGCAATTACCGTCTACTCTAAACTGGTTACGGACTCAAGTTATCCAGCAGATTTCCTCTGCTCATTTCCTGCAAGCTGCAATTTCCAGTGCGGGCCGTTACCACGGGAGATAATCAAACAAGACCCGGACCAAGGAGCAGCCAAGGAGGACAAACTAGGTGACAAAGTGCACGGGGCCACCAGCGCCAAATGCGTTCCTTCAAAAGGACCTTAATCCGGCGTCCTTAGTTTTATATATGAACAAGAGGCACTGGCACAGTCACCGGAACATTAAGGTGGTGGAATATCCTCCAGAGCCAAGGAGACGCCAGCCAAAAGCCACTACACGGCATCCTGTCCACCAAGGACACTTGGGACGCCCGGAATGACCGACCCAGGCACTGCAGCAAGAACGTCATCCTAACACTACATAAATGCTTGGCAAGACATGGGTCAGCAGAAGGGGCTTGAGCACTAAGGGGGGAATAGATCAGGGGAGGAACACCAGCTTCCTGGAAAACAAAAGTCACTAAATTTCTGTGAAAATTTGCAAACTTTCAGTGGGTTTGCATCTACTCGCAAAGAGTAGGAGGGGCTTATTAGAGGGGGGCGTAACCTTCCATGACCGACTCATTTACTATTAAAGGTTTCGTCTGTGCCAGCTCATGGTTGCTATAGACAAACAAGGCATCCTCAAAACAGCAGCACTCCAGCTGTTGGGAAACTACAACTCCCATCATTCCCACTGTTATAGATGATATGGATGCATGATGGGAGTTGTAGTTTCCCAACAGCTGGAAGGCCGCAGATTGAGGATGCCTGCTATAGATTTTGGTTAGAGATAGATAGGGCCTTATTGATTAGAACTTGTTGCCAATGGCAACCCATTAGAGCACAGCTCTCCTTGTTTGCAGAGCAGTGTAGGAAATGAAAGCAGAGCGGATTGGTTGCTATGGGCAACAAGAGCCATCTTTCCGTTAAGGGGTGCTCACCCGTCATCTTTTGGAATGCGTTTCTGGTGTAATTTCGCCAAAATAGGCCCCAAACAATGTTTACTACACCCGTCATAGACTAATGTCAAATATGTGGCGTCAATCACACGTCGTGTATTTTAGGATTGGAATTTAGCGCGCCTCTGACAAGAAGCGACAGGTCAATTCTTTCAGGTGTACTTGCGGCGTAACGGAGTGAAGTATAGGAGCCAGAAATCTGTCTGGGGCTTTGCACATCATTTGCCCTGTTGAAATCACTTGCTTGCAAGCGCGTAATTTCCACATGATGTGGCATATTGCGCCGTGTTGTATTTGCCACAATATGCTGTGTGAATCCAGCCTTCGGGTATGTTCACACGGGGTAATTTCGGCAAGCATTTCGCCACGTGTTTGCGCTCTAATACGGGCAAGATGCGCGCCAAAATTACGCGGTAATCCATAGTTCTCATAGAGAATTATGGATTACGCCTCCACTCCCCGGGCATACAATACGATGGTATTGTAGGTGCGAGGAGATAAGTGACATGTCAATTAATTGCGGCGAATACGGGCCGCGAGTAAAGAATGTCAATGGGGCCTCCGGGCTGCCGACACCCATCCCCCGCTGTGTCGCGGGAGTACGCGCGTATTAGCGCAAGCTCCCGAAGGACACGATGTATTGCGGATCATGTGAACGTACCCTTAGGGCCGGTTCACATGGCTTATTCAAGCTGTAATTGCGGGACGGATTTCGCCCGCAATTACGGCTCCAGTAAGGGGTGGAGTGGGGGCGCTGCTCGCCGGCCCCACAGACACGCATTATCTACGACGCGTATCCCGCCGGGCGGATTTGCCAAGCGGGGAGGACAGACGGAATCCATAGTTCTCTATGACGTAATGGCTGGCACGGATTTCAGCCGTATTGCAACGGGCAATACGACTGCAATCCGTCCCTGCAATAAGCCGTGTGAACGGCCCTTTAGACTGCTTGGATAAATGAGACCTGGAGACTGCCCCAAATGTATTCAGAGGCGTACACCCGTCCTACATTTGAAGCATCTTAGGCTTAGTGCACAGACGACAAAGCGTGTAGGTTATAACGTATATGTTAAACGTATGCCAAAGTGCACTGTTTAGAGAAGAAGTTTGACATCTGCTTTTTTTTAATTAGCTTTTCTATTGGCCGTCAACAATTCAGTTATTTTCAGCAGTAATGTATTGTACCGCTGCAGCAGGATGAACAGAGACTAGCAGAGGACCAGGGAAGCAGGGCTGTGGAGTCGGAGTCGTCATAAACGGACCGACTCCAACTCCCAAAATATATAAGTTGGTCCAGTTAGTTCGATGCAAAGAGCAAGAGGCATTGGGTCCGGCCAGTGCTGCTGCTCCCATATCTTCAGCCTCATCACATGAGGAGTGTAATTGATGACATGGAGCAGGCAAAGCGCTGCCCCAGGGGAAAAGATTCCGCTCCCATGGCAAACAGATTTCAGCAAAATTTTTCACCTGTTTTCAAAGAAGTAGAAGATCAACCATTCATCTAAACTGACTGTGGCTGAGGCGATTCCTTTATACCCTGACATTGTTAGAGATGTTGCCCCTGTGGTCACCCAAGTTAGTGTAGAGAGGCCGTTCTCTGGCCTGGAAATAATGAGATCAGATGTGAGTTCTTGTATGCAGGATCTGATGGAGGCAATACTATTTCTCAGAACAAATTCAGAGACTCCACAAATGTTCCTGCAGTGTTTTGCATATTTACAATTTTTTGTGTTCTAGAGTCATACCCAATAAATATATTTTACACTGACAAGCAAAATGGTAACAATGTTTTGAACTTGTGACTTTCAGGCTCCATATCTCACCATCCACTACAGCTTTGTACATGAGTATACTGTAATTTTATATATAGTCATCTTACCTATCTTATACATAAATGTGACTTGCAAGTATTTAGCATCTGCTTAGTTCTGCAGATTCTTTCCTGTAACTGCATTGTTACTGTTTTGCTACTAAAATTCAAAATGTTAATTTTCTATTATTTTGTTAGTATTTGGGAAATCCACCTTTAAATTTCAATACTGCCTGAATCCCTCTGGGCTCTGGATCAGATTCAAGCAGGTCTTGACCAAAATCTGATCCCAGGTCTCTTCTACACATTCCCAATGTTGGTGCAGACTGGACTTGGATACAAATACAGCTTTTCTTCAACTCTACCCACAAGTGTTCAAAAGATCAAAACATTGTTACCCTTTTGCTTGTCAGTGTCTGTTCTATATAAATAGCTTGATTATTGTATCATAAGATGATAAACAGCCTGATGTTACCATTTTACTACAGTAAAGTTATCACTTAAACATGTGCCGTGTATGAGGGAGTCAGGAGTCAGGAGTCGGGAGTCGGAGGTTTGGGAAATTGAGGAGTCGGGGCTTTGGCTTGCCGACTCCACAGCCCTGCAGGGAAGTGTCGGCTCAGAAAAGGCAGCAGACTAGCAAGGAGGGCATTAGGGGTATGTTCAAACGGGGTATTTTCGCCGGGGCGTACTTTGGGGTGTAGTTGCGCAGCAATGCGCCCCGCAAATACAGTAAATTCATAGCACTCATTGAGTACTATGATTTCACAGCGTATTCCCCGGATGTGCATCTGGAGAAAGAAGCGACATGATGCCAGGGAAAGGGAGAGTGAATGGGGCGCCAGCCCATAGCGCTTTAGAACTACACACTGGCCAGTCTGTACTTCTAATTACAGCAGGCGTATAGAGACGCGCACAGTACATGCAGCTACCCACTGTGTGGACATCCTCTTAGGGGACGTTAACACAGGGAAGATCCACTACAGAAAATCGTTGTTCTAACAAGGCAGCGGAAAAATTAAGTGCGGAATTTGTTGCAGATTTTACTGCAGATTGTTCTACTCTGTTCTAGGTCTGTAGCTATAGCAACCTGAGGAGCTGATGCAGCCATACAAGAAGGGATATCTAGGAATAGGTAGGACACTTAATGGACATATATTGCAAAGTGACTTGTTTTTGCAAGATCTTTAACCTAAAAAAGTAATCCTTGTAGTGAGACAACCCCTTTATCTTTATTTTTTTAGCATACAAACAACTATTTGAATCTGTGTAGGCAAATCTACAACAATATCTGCACCATTCAGTGCATACTTTTGCAATGTATTTCCCCGTGGATTTGCTGCGCAGACTCACCTTAGCAAATCTACCCTTTAGGCCGTGTCCACGCGGCTTATTCCGACGGATTTGTGAGCCGTATTGCGCTCACAAATCCGGCGTGAATAAGGGCGGGACGGGGGCGGAGCGCGCAGGACGCCGCTCCCCGGCCCATAGACAATGCATTATCGACGGCGCGGACGCGCCACAAATAATGTGCATGTCACTTTATCCCCCCGCGGCGAATTCGCCGAGCGGGGAGGAGTGACGGAATCCACTGTTCTCTATGAGAGCAGTGGATTACCGTAATTACGCCGACGGATTGGCGCCGTACTGCAGCGCAAATCCGGCGCGGAGTACGCGCCAATCCGCGGCGAAATAAGCCGTGTGAACGAGGCCTTAGGGTGCTTTCATGCAGTGCGTTTTTGATGCGGTTTTTTTTTTGGATGCGTTTTTTGTGCAACAATGTATGTCATTAATTGCTGTGCCTTCCTGTACAAAAAACGCATCTAAAAAGCGCATCAAAAACGCACCGTGTGAAAGCACCCTTTGGGTGCTTTCACACAGCGCAGTTTTGGTGCAGTTTTAACTGCGCTCCAATTAAACTGCCTTTATTTCCAGCAAGCTGCTTTCACGTATCTAAACTGTTTGAATAGTGAGTACTCAATTAGTGTGTTTGTAGCCACAAGACTTCAAAATAGTGATAGATTACTTACTTGAAACACCTTCTGAACAATTTAGCCAACTGAGAGAAGCTTGCTGGTAATAAAGGCAGTTTAATTGGCACACGGTTAAAACTGCGCTGTACATTGCTGCACAAAAATCGCAGTAATTACCGAGATTTTACCGCAAATTTACCGCGATTTTTGTGCAGCAATGTACAACATTAATTGCTGTGCCTTCCTGCACAAAAAACACTTTGAAAAAACGCATCAAAAACGCACCAAGAACGCACCGTGTGAAAGCACCCCTAGGCTACGTTCACACGGCTTATTGCCGGCGTAATTGAGGGGACGGATTTCACCCACAATTACGCCGGTTGCCGTGTAGCGGGGGTGGGTGGCAGCTCGCCGTCCCCATAAACAACTGCTATCCACGGCGCGTATCCCGCTGGGATAATGTGAATGTCACTTTCTCCCCGCCCGCCGTATTTCGCGAGCGGGGAGAAGAGACGGAATCCATAGTTCTCTATGGATTACCGTAATGACTGGGACGGATTTCAGCCGTACTGTAGCGCAATACGGCTGCAATACGTGCCCGAAATAAGCCGAGTGAACATGGCCTTAGGGTGCTTTCACACGATGCGTTTTGACCCGTTTTTAATGCGTTTTTTGTGCAGCAATGTACAGCTTTAATTGCTATGCCTTCCTGCACAAAAAATGCAGCAAAAATCGTGGCAAAAAAACACAGCAAAAACGCACCGTGTGAAAGCACCCTTAGGCTATGTTCACACGGCCATCTGCGGGACGTAATTTGGTCCGTAATTACGCGCCGGAGTGCGCCAATTACGGGCTGAATCCTCCTGAGTAACTATGGTAATGCACAGTTCTCATAGAGAACTATGGATTACGTCTCCTCTCCCTGCTCGGCGAATATGCCGAGGGGGGGGATAATTCACATGTCACTTTCTAGCGCCGTATACGCGCCACTAGCAGTGATTGTCTATGGGCCGGCCCCCACCCCCGCTCCGCCTCCACGGCGTAACTGCGGGGCGTAATTACGTCCCGCAGTTAAGCAGTGTGAACATAGCCTAAGGGGTGCAATTCTGCCAAAACTTTAGTCAATTGTTATGCAGGCGATTCCCATGCACGCATGTTTGTAAGCATGCGAGCGCTTACACCGGACATCGTCATCTGACTAAAATGAGAGACAGCAGTGAAAATGCTGAATCTATCTGGAGGGGAGAAGGAAAAACCGAACCATAATTATCTCCTGATCCTGCAGCTTTAAAACTCCTAACAACCTCTGGCCTACATTCAGCTGGGTTGAAGTCTGGCTCTGTGTTTATGTTTCATCCAGACAGCCAGCGGTTGATGACGATCCATTGACGCAAGAGCTACTCCACACTGCATGCCTGAAATTAATCAGAAGGGAGGAATTCTTTTCAAGCAGCTACTGGAGGCCGGCGAAGCAAGCAGTGGTTTCATCTGTAAGGCGAGCGAGCGTCAATAGCAGGCAAGGCTCTGGCTCATCCTCACCAAGGTGCTGGCTATGGCTCCTTCCTCCTCATGAGGTAGCACAAGGTTAATCCAGAACACAGAAATATATTCATTAACAAACAAGTCGAAATTGTTCACAGGCAACAAATCCCAGGACTGATGGGGAGAGCCGTGTGCCTCCATGAATCAGAGGAAGCACCACCGCAGTCTGACACGTGTAGGTAAAAAGGGGTTGTCTCACTACAAGGATTGCTTTTTATGTTAAAGATCTTACAAAAACAAGTCACTTTGCAATATATGTCCATTTACAGCGTTCTACCTATTCCCAAATTCCCCTCTGTATGGGCTGCATCAGCCCCTCAGGTCACTATAGCTACAGACCTGTTCAATGTCTCATGATAGGCTGCCAGCACTGGTTGCTATAGCTACAGACCTGTTCAATCTTTCATCATAGGCTGACACCGCTGGATGCGATAGCGACAGACCTGTTCAATCTGTCATGATAGGCTGCCAGCACTGGTTGCTATAGCTACAGACCTGTTCAATCTTTCATGATAGGCTGCCAGCACTGGTTGCTATAGCTGCAGACCTGTTCAATTCTTTCATGATAGGCTGCCAGCGCTGGTTGCTATAGCTACAGAAATGTTCAATCTTTCATGATAGGCTGCCAGCAGCTGGTTGCTTATAGCTACAGACCTGTTCAATCTTTCATGATAGGCTGCCAGCACTGGTTGCTATAGCTTCAGACCTGTTCAATCTTTCATGATAGGCTGCCAGCGCTGGTTGCTATAGCTACAGACCTGTTCAATCTTTCATGATAGGCTGCCAGCGCTGGTTGCTATAGCTACAGACCTGTTCAATGTCTCATGATAGGCTGCCAGCGCTGTTGCTATAGCTACAAGCCCCTGTTCAATGTCTCATGATAGGTGAAGCACTGGTTGCTATAGCTACAGACCTGTTCAATGTCTCATGATAGGCTGCCAGCACTGGTTGTATAGCTACAGACCTGGCTTCAAAATTTTGCAAGCCTAGTGGAAGCCAGTAAACACGCCCCTGAATTCAAAATGAAACCAAGAAAACAGGACTAAGGTAAGATGACTCAATGTAGTCAAACAACCCCTTTTACATAACATTTGTGTTAGCAGGGGGTAAAACAAAAAATCTCTATACTACATATTGTGGTTTCCAATACACCCCTCATTTCTCCGTGTATAGTGGTATATTCTGTAATGAGTTGAGGAAAGCCATTGTGTGCTGTGGAACAGACCACTGGGCCAGTAATAAAGGGGTTCGCATGACGAGAATTTTTTTTTTCCATTTTTTTTTTTTGCTCAGATAATTGTATTAAGCACAACGGGTTAATTAAATAAATAAATAAATGTCAATTTTAAGAAACATTCTCTATTATAGTTTACCTTTACAAAAACTACAGACTACACAAAATTGAGTCATTACATAAAGTGCCTTTAATGCAGTCACATGTCTCCAGTCCGCTAATCTGCCTTGCGGGACGGAAAATACACATACAGGCTACGCTTTTTAGCGGCTCCCCAAACGGGAGCTGTGAAGGGGCTGCTCAGCAGGAAAATTTAGAAAGAAATGTTTACAACCTAAACCTATTATAAACCAAAAGGGGGAAAAAAAATCAAAAAGGCACAAAAATTAAATACATTTAAAAAATACAAGCCACTGGTGTGCACATAAGCACCTAGGATTTACAACTAATATCTTCTTTATTTTAAGCTGAGAAATCAATCGTAAGTTAGGAGCAGTTCACTGGGAAACCATTTCTGGCAGAGCAAAGGCGAGACTCCAGTGCAGGTTACAAACAGGTTGGTCGTAAGCTAATAGGTGGTCATGGCCAACTGCTCCAATGAGTCTGCAATACTCCTCATACATAGGGTCCTCAGTGTTCAGACACTGGCCCCCGGTGCTGCTCCAATGAGTCTGCAATACTCCTCATACATAGGGTCCTCAGTGTTCGGGAAACTGGCCCGGGGCCTGCTCCATGAGTCTGCAATACTCCTCATACATAGGTCCTCAGTGTCAACACTGGCCCCCGGTGCGTCAATGATCCAATACTCCTCATACATAGGGTCCTCAGTGTTCGGGACACGGGCCCCCGGTGCTGCCCAATGAGTCTGCCAATATCCTCATACATAGGGTCCTCTTTTTTCCCAGACACTGCCCGTCTGCTCCAAGAGTCTGCAATACTCTCATACTAGGGTCCCATGTTCAGCATGGTCCCGGTGCTGTCCAAGAGTTGCAATACTCTCAAAACATGGTCCTCAGTGTTCAGACACTGGCTCTTGGTGCTGCTCCATTGTATCCACAAAACTCCTCACACACAAGGCCCTTGATGTTCAGACACTGGCTCCTGGTGCTGCTCCAATGTGTCCACAAAACTCTTCATACATAAGGCCCCCAATGTTCAGACACTGGCCCCCGATGCTGCTCCATTGTGTCTGCAATACTCTTTATATATATAAGGCCCCAGATGTTGAGACACTGGCTCCTGGTGCTGCTCCATTGGGTCCACAATACTCTCCATATATAAGGCCTTTGGTTTTCAGACAACTGGCTCCTGGTGCTGCTCTAGTATGTCTGCAATACTCTTCATACATAGGGCTCTTGAGAGACTAGACCAGGCATCCTTAACCTGCGGCCCTCCCGCTGTTGGGAAACTACAACTGCAATCATTCCACCTGTTATTGATTATATAAATACATGATGGGAGTTGTAGTTTCCCAATAGCTGGAGGGCCGCAGTGTGAGGATGCCTGGACTAGAGTCTAGTCACTAGACCCTGGTGCTTCTCCACTGTGTCAACATGAGGGGCCTTATGTATAAAGAATATTAGAGTCTTGCCCCTGGTGCTGCTCCATTGTGTCTGAACATCAGGGGCCTTATGTATAAAGAGAATTGCAGACACAATGGAGCAGCACCGGGGGCCAGACCCTAATATTTTTCATACATAAGGCCCCAGATGTTGAGACACTGGCTCCTGGTGCTGCTCCATTGTGTCTGCCATACTCTTTATACCTACAGCCCTTGGGAGACTAGACCCTCGTACTTCTCCACTGTCTGAACATTAGGGGCCTTATGTATGAAGATTATTAGACACTGGCCCCTGGTGCTGCTCCAATGTGGGTTTCAATACTTTTTAATAAGGCCCCCTATTTCCACTGGCCCCCGTGCTGCTCAATGTTTGCAATACTCTTTACATAGGCCCCCAATGTTCAGACACTGGCCCCCGGTTTCTGCTCCAATGTTCTGCATCCTTTAAAACATAAGGGCCCCAATTTCGACACTGCCCTGGTGCTTTTCTCCAATGTGTCTGCAATCCTCTTTCTACATAAGGCCCCCAATGTTCAGAGATTGGCCCCCGGTGCTGCTCCATTGTGTCTGCAATTCTCTTTCTACATAAGGCCCCCAATGTTCAGACACTGGCCCCCGGTGCTGCTCCATTGTGTCTGCAATACTCTTTCTACATAAGGCCCCCAATGTTCAGAGGTTGGCCCCTGGAAGTTTAAGATTTTTACCCGAGTAAAAAGAAATCATTAGACAGCATTACTTTGCTATAACTCCTCACCCTTCCTATAGAACCTCCCGCAGCATGTACATTACTTCTCCGTAAAGATCTCGGAGAGGGATTTTATGAGGATTTATTGAAGAATTAGGAGAGGTAGTTAGAAGGGATTCACTGTAAGGTTTTATCAGAATGTGCTTGCTTTTAAGGTTGCAAGTCTAATACTGATAACATATCAGGAATTAGTACATAATGTATTGCATCACTATAAGAGTAGTAAAATACATATGATTATAAAAGGAATGACAATAAGGCTATACAAAGCCTTGCAGCCCCACCAACCCGTCCCCCAGATGTAAAGTCTAACCGCAGTCTCGGGTTTGGAAACGGTGAGGAGCGGTCACCCAATGATTGTAATGTGATTTTTAGACTTTGCTTTAATTTTTTTTTTTTTTAGCATTTTTGACAGAAAAAAATAGCACCAAAAAAACATGAGAATCTGACAATGAATGCAAAACAGATACACATGGGCCAGCACCCATTTGTATCCATTCTTACATCCATCAAATGAATTTGTGAATTTTTCTGCGCATGTGCAGCCAAATTTCATCCAACAAGATAAAAGCGGATTGATTTTTAACAAAAATTAACAAATGCAAAAGGAAATAAAAGTTTTTTTTTCAATGGATCCTTCAAATGAAGTGCAACCTTCTTATCTTTTTTATTTATTTAAACTAGTTTAGTGTCACTTTCCGTTCCATTTTGAAAGGAAAGTCAAAGCAGATGTGAACCAGGCCTTATGGGCAGCATGTCCCTGTGTCTGTATATCACAAGGCATTATGGGAAAGGAGCCGAGAGCCCAAGCGCCCTCTGTTGGATGTAACAAATCCTCAATTTGCTTTTGACGCACCGAGTCTTGAGAAAGCAAAAAGGATATTAGTAAAGCCAGTATCTTTCATCTGCAGACAACACTGTTTCGGGATTTTTGTCCCTCAATGCAGAGCAGAGCAATACTGGCTGGCTGTGTGGGAGGCAATGAGTGGCTTAGAAAGGAGAGATGTTCCCCTTTCTGAGCCACTCATTGCCTCCAATACAACCAGATAGTATCACTCTGCTCTGCACTGATGAGGGACAAAAATCCCGAAACAGCGTTGTCTGTAGATGAGAGATACTGGCTTGGCTAAAATCCTTTTTGCTTTCTCAAGACCCCGGGAGGTCAAAAGCAAATTGAGGATTTGTTTTCATTTGGGGTTCTCTTTCCCATTTTGCCTTGAGATATGCAGATGCTTAGTAGAGGGCAAAAAGGCAATACATAACTCTACACGCCGTTCGTTCGGTGCTCTCCTAAAGGAGAGATGTTCCCCTTTCTGAGCCTGTATCTGTATAGTCTATTGGTGCGTTCACACGGCAAATGACAAAATCTGCTCGGTTGACCTCAGCAGAACCGTCCATCCCAACTGGTTTTTGGACGTTTGACACAAAAAAAGTCTTTTTTTTTTTTTTAGGCGGTTTTCATTTTTTAAACTGTTTTTGTCCCTGATTTTGTATAGATTTTTGAGGAGTTTTTGGACTTTTATTTTCAAGCAGAAAAGTGTACTGAGTGCAAACAACAAAAACCAACCAAAAACTGCGCAAAAAATATAACGAGTCCAAAACCGTTTACTCACTTTCTGCTCGGTTCCCATGGACTTCAATGCTAATTTTCTGTCTGGAAACCACGCTAAAGAATGAACATGTTCTAAGTTTTTCGAAACACTGAGAAAAACCGTCCGGCAGAAACTTAGTTTAGCGAGGACTGCTGCATGGATTTTCTATAGTTTATAGGGATGGTTGCTTGTTGGTTTTCAGACGATTTCTAAACCCGCAAACCATATGAAAATCCAACCAAGAAACTGTGTCGTGTGGACGGGCCCTATATCTATCTACAGCCTTCCAACTTTGGGAAGTGATGACAGAGCTCCAATGGCTTCTATATTGATATTTTCATAACCTGACAGAGTACTCCGATCTCAAAGTGACGGCATATCCCTAGACTATGCCATGGCTTTATGACTTGGTGGAAGTCTCCGATCTACCATGAGAATGAAGGGGTGCAAGCTCTAATTCAGAGTCTCTTCATTATATATTACTACTGTACAGGGGCATTTCCTGCCATCCTGTAACGAACGTCAACTGGCCCCATTCACATGCATAGAGTTGGGCTGGATTTCCTTGGACCGCCACTACATCTGCAGCCCCTTCATTCTCAGCATCAGATGTCCAACCAATCATACAGTGGGGACAGGTGTCATCGTTGTAGGAGATCAGATCACTCCTTTGCCTTTACAGAAAGGTAAATTAAAGGCAACCTGTCACATAGGTTGCGCCCCCCTTGCTGAGGACAGCACAAGCCAGTGTCAGACCTGCTGTTTCCAGCGCTGTGTCCCTAATCCTGTAAGACTCTCCTTTCAGCCAGAAGAGTCAGAGACAGTTTTTCATACCCCGCCCACCTGAGGCTAGCTCCGCCCACCTCACAATTGACTAACCTATTACTTTGAATAGGTAGAAACATGTGAATAACTGTCAGTGGGCGGGGCTAGCCTTTGGTGGGCGGGGCTAAAACCTGCTCATGAATAAGATTTGAGGAGTAAATGCTCTAAACTGCTGCATCTTACAGAATAAGGGACACAGTGCTGGAAACAGCAGGTCTGACACTAGCTTGTGCTGCCCTCAGCAAGGGGGGCAAAAAATATGTGACAGGTTCCCTTTAAACAGGCCCTAGGAAAAACCTTACAATTCTCTCTCTACACAATCAATAACATGATGTCTGCAGATTGACGGGTGAATTAGAAATGTCCCAATATGTCGTCCTCAGCACGGTTTTCCTTAGTTGAAGTACAAATTAGACATTTTCTGAAGGGACGCTACTACTGCAAACTCGTTGTCACATTCTATTACCAACTTCTTATGTAAGTGCAAATTAAAGGGAATGTAAGTGAAAATATTTTTCTTCTAATTTAAACCAGATACATATTCTTTTCCTCTGTTTTTATTTTCTGATTGCAGATTTTTTTTATTCTCTAGTCTGTATATGATTATGTGGGCAGCCATCTTGCCAGAGTTGCTCTTAATATTTAAGGCAGGGGTGTCAAACTGCCGACCCTCCAGCTGTTGGGAAACTACAACTCCCATCAGCCCACTGTTATAGATTATACAAATTATGATGGGAGTTGTAGTTTCCCAACAGCTGGAGGGTCGGCAGTTTGACACCCGTGATTTAGGGTATGTTCACGCGACGTAATTGTGGCGCGCATTTTGCCGCAATTATGGTATTCCACAGTTCTCATAGAGAACTATGGATTACGCCTCCTCTCCCCGCTCGTACAATATGATCGGATTGTACGCTCGGGGAGATCAGTGACATGTCTATGGGGCCGGCGGACTCCCGGCCCCTCCCCCCACCCTGCCCTGATCAGCGCGAGCTCCGGAAGTACACAATGCTGCAATACATCGTGTGAACATACTCTTAGGCCTGGTTCACACGGCTTATTGCCGACGTAATTGCGGGGATGGATTTCGCCCCGCAATTAGGCCGGCAGCCGTGCAGCGGGGGAGCAGCTCGCCGGCCCCATAGACTGTCATTATCTACGGCGCGTATACGCCGTAAATAATTCACGTCACTTTCTCCCCGCCCGGCGGATTCGCGGCGCGGGAAGGAGAGACGGAATCCATAGTTCTCTATGAGAACTGTGGATTACCGTAGTTACTGGGACGGATTGGAGCGCAAATAGGGCGCGCAGTAC
Organism: Phyllomedusa bahiana; assembly: GCA_025379985.1. Classification (NCBI taxonomy): domain Eukaryota; kingdom Metazoa; phylum Chordata; class Amphibia; order Anura; family Hylidae; genus Phyllomedusa; species Phyllomedusa bahiana. The sequence goes on along the minus strand of JAODAL010000269.1, from coordinate 13,533 downwards.
GGCTCCATTCCGTCCCAGAATAAGCCGTGTGAACGAGCCCTTAGGGTATCTTCACACGGCTTATTTGGACGCTGATTTTTCAGCACCCAGAACAGCATCAAAACCTCACTTGACACATTCTTCTTCAGAAGAGGTATTAGACCTGTTTCTTGGGGCGTTTTTGGAAGAGGTTTTGGGTGAGGTTTTCAACACTGTTTCACCCATACAAATTAATAGCCAGGACAAAAAGCTTTTGAAGATTTCCATCGATTCTTATGGGAATTTCCAGCGCTGAAAATGTTTCAAGAATTGACATGACACTTCTTTTTCATTGCCCAAAACAGTTTCCAAAGAAGCACCTAGAACTTTTTTTATGTTGTTTTGGGAGCAGAAACGCCCTGAAAACCACTCTGAAAACAGCGTCAAAATCAGCTGTGTGAACACACCCTTAGGCCATGTTCACACGGCTTAATTGAGGGACGTAATTTCGCCCCGCAATTACGCCGTGTGGACGGGGGCGGGGCGGGAGCGGGGGAGTAAGCAGGGGGCCGGCACTTCGCCGGCCCATTGACTATCACTGTAGGGCGCGTATACGCCGCTGAGTTTGACAGGTGGAATTATTCACCGCCCAGGCGGATTATGCCGGCGGGAGAAGGAAGTATTCCATAGTTCTCTATGAGAACTGCTGAATTACGTAATGATGGCGTTTTCGGCCCAGTAATTGGCCGCAACTTCGGTCGTATTTACGGACGAATACGCCCGACATTTAAGCCGTGTGAACATGGCCTTATAGACACGCTTTACTACAGCCACATGGAAATAGAAGCCTGTGGACATGAGCTGACTCACTGACTTCTATGGGGTACATGCTCTGTGACTTGGAAGAAGTCACTGGACCTCATTTATGAAAAAAAGTGCAATAAAAAAAGTCTTAATACCTATGGGCCAGCGATAGTTATGTCCCGCTAACCTTTGGGATTCCATTTTTTATGGTTTACCGATGGATACGTCCAACATGGGGAATAATATTGTGTGAACCAAGCCTGACACAGCTTTTTACAATTTACAATAAGGGATGAACACACATCACCCTCTCTACATAATGGGCCTCATTTATCAAAGCTGTCTAAGCGCAAGACCGTCCTTGTTGCCCATAGCAACCAGTGATCTGTGTATGTACATATATATATATATACACACATATACACACACGCACATGTACATACACTATATATATATATATATATATATAATTCAGATTTTAAGGCTGGCGCTTGGCTACTCAGAGCTTCAACTCCTTCCATAAGTTTTCTATGGGATTAAGGTCTGGAGATTGGCTAGGCCACTCCATGACCTTAATGTGCTTCTTTTTGAGCCACTCCTTTGTTGCTTTGGCTGTATGTTTTGGGTCATTGTCTTGCTGCTCATGGTCTTACACTGTCTATCGTTCACTATATATTATATATATATATATATATATACACACACACACACACACACACACACACAAATATACACACACACACATATACATACATAAAAAATGTGTTGAACATTAATAAATGTTTAAAATAATATACCATTCTCTGATGACAGATGATGCCCTTTAGGCAATAGCCAGATATATTCTTTATTGTAGCTCCAACTGGAGAATGCTGTATGTCACTCAAACTCAAGAATACATCACATCCACGACAATCAATATATGCCACTGGATACGGCAGATCCTTTAAGCACTGTGCGCCGATAAGACTGATAAATCGCTAAGCCTCCAGGGGCTGAGTATAGTGATCAGACTCATTAACTTGAGTGGAGCTAAGCTGCAATACCAGACGCAGCCTATGGACAAGTGTGGCGCTGTTTCCAAACTCTTTCTGTCGGGCAACGGTATTACAACCAATGGTTTTTCCCATTAGGAGAACATCAGTGGCCATTCCTGAAGCTATGCAAGCAGTGATAGCCTGAAGCAGTTAATGGCAAGGAATACTTGAATGTGAATGCGCTCATTGGCACTCACATCTTCAGTGTAGCCTAACATTGTTGCGGCTCTGTATTTTCTATGACTTCGATTACACAAAGGGACACCTGGTGTGATTTTTGTGAAACATTAAGCTGTTTTGATAAAGGTATTGTGCGGCGGAGGAGTAAAATACCTGCTGACACTCGAGAAGGAAAAGGAAGGAGGGTTCTGACGCAAGCAAGTGCGATGGGAGCGAGGTGGAGGAGGGAGAACTATTAATATAAATACTGTGAATTAGCTCATCCCACGCTGCTCGTGAGGCTGTGACATCATAATGACATCTTATCACGCCTGGCACCTACAGTATGCGAAGAACAACAAGGATTCGGGTGGAGGAGGGTCCGACTATTAAACTTGAATAGATACAAAAAAAAAAAGGGGGGGGGGGGAGAGATTGGCTTCTCGGGATGCGATTCCGGTGCCAACAAGCCGCCCCGGTTACATCAGACCACAATGCCATTTGCTTGCTTGATACAAAGGAGATAGGAAAAAAGCAACCTTTCCAGCGAGCGGCACTCAGAGCGCGAGTACATTGAGGAGTGTTCATTCACAAAGGTGAATCTACGTATTCGGCTTCATTCTCATGCACCAGGGCTTTATTACATTCCCTGAAGACTCCGCGAGCCCCAAAAGGACTCGCAGTCTATTAACCCGACATCCGCTGCGCTCTTCTCCTCTGCGGTATTAACCACTTCAGGATACAATGTAGTGTTTTTGGAATTATCTGCAAGAAAGGTAGAAAAATTCTGGTCTTCACAATGACTTTTTTGCCGCACAGCTTCATCAGGGGTGCAGGACCCTAGGGGAACGTTATATCAGACCCTTCTGGTCTCTATTGGCTTAGACATGGTTAGAAATGAACATTCGCCAAGCAATGTGACATTGGTTAAAACAAGACTCAACATACAATGTCCCGGGTAAGCCCATTGTATGTTGAAAGTACAATGAGGCCATTGCATAGTGGGTAACCACTCTCCTCTGCATTAATCAGTGTGTTACTTTTCATATAGGATAAAAAAAAATTGGATTTTTTTGCATATTGTTAAAGGGGTTGTCTCTTTTTATGCTTTTTATGTTAAAAGATCTTGCAAAAACAAGTCACTTTGCAATATATGTGTCCATTAACAGTGTCCTACCTATTCTAGATATCCCCTCTTGTATGGGCTGCATCAGCTCCTCAGGTCGCTATAGCTACAGACCTGTTTGATCTCTCCTGATAGGCTGCCAGCACTGGTTGCTATAGCTACAGATCTGACTTCTGCTGCAGCCTAGTGGAAGCCAGTAAACACACCCTGAATTCAAAGTGAAACCAAGAAAACAGGACTGAGGTAAAATGAATCAATGTAGTGAGACAACCCCTTTAAACCACCGGTTGGACACCACTGGTTTAGCATTTTATGTGGCCCACAAGGGCTTAGATGAAGGAAGTAGGAATGGATAAGGTCAGACGTAGAAGGATCTGCTCTCTAATTTCTCAGGAGAATGTAGCCACCAACACAGGAATTGGCGCCATTTTTGGAGTCAGAGCTCTAGAGCGGACTGCTCTGTTCAGCAACTCAAGTGCCTTAGAACAGCTCTGATTTGCCTACCCAGGTATCCTAGCCACTCTCTAAAGTAGGAAGCGCTATGCTAGAGGAGTGGAAGGGGCTGGCTCTTATACGATCTTAACCCCTTAACAACCGCCCACCATCTTTTGGCGGCGAGCAGTGGAGGTCGTGTCTGCAGCGACGCCAAAAGAAGGGTCTCATGACTCTTAGTGCCGCTGCTGCGCTAGGAACAGACCTTGGAATCATAGTGGCCTCAGGGCTGTCTGTATAGCAAGGCTGCAGTCAGGGCGCACTGTGAGCTGCCCTGACTGCTGCCTGTGTCATACTGTCACAGAAGATAATGTATAAGCATATATGAATGTGCTAATATATCACTAAGTGTAAAAAAAAATAAAAATTTAAATAATCATCCCTTAATGGTATTAAAAAGTAAAAGAAAAAAAACTTTAAAAAGTATAGAAAAAATAAATAAAAATATTTACTAAAAAGTTGCTGTGCATAAATTACACAAAAAACCTACACATAATAAGTATCTAAACGACCGGAATAACCTGTAGATTTCATCAAGTGCGAAATGTGAATTGTGTAATCAAAGTAATTAACAAAAAACACAAAAAAATCCCAAAAAAGTAAAAACATTCTGCAGTAATTTATTTGTAAACGTAAACTATGCCACCCAAAAATACAACTTCTCCCGCATAAAACAAGGTCTCATACAACTGTGTCATTGAAAAAATTAAAAAGTTACGACTGTTGAAACGCATGGAAGCAAAAACTACAGAATTTAGCTGGTCATCAAGTATTTTTCAGGCCTTCGCCTTAAGGCAGGCATCCTCAAACTGCAGCCCTCCAGCTGTTGGGAAACTACAACTCCCATCATGCATTTGTATACTCCATAACAGTGGGCATGATGGGAGTTGTAGTTTCCCAACAGATGGAGGGCCGCAGTTTGAAGGTGCCTGCCTTAAGGGGTTAGAGGGCATATATTGGCCTAATACTGACCATGTGGCACACAATAACATCTCTAATGGAATCATTTGAACTACTTTATCAGCAGCCCAGAAAAGCCACACACACCATAGAAAGCCTGCTCTATTTTATGCACATGGTGCCCTTGGTTGTTTAATAATGTATTAAGGAGCAGGTGCATTTCTACAGTCCTACAGTTACAAATGGCCCTTGGAGGGCAACCATAATGCCAATATGGCCCTTGGGAAAAGGACTCGCACCCCTGGCTTGGAAGTTTAGAAGGGACTTGTCAGCAAGCTCATGTTAACCTGACTGCGGGCAGCATCATTTATAGGCAGGTGCCCCAAACCTAGCAAACTATGTGTTACTGTAAGGTATCATTTTAGTGAGAACATCGTTTTAACGGCCAGTGTTACGCCCTGGGCTTGGGAAGAATTGTCTGCTTGGCAGCTTCCCTCCGCCCAGCTCAATGTGATTGACAGATCTCTCTCTAAAAAGAAATAGAGAAAGAGCTGTCAATCACCTGGCAACTGGGCTCGATACATCAGCTGCCTATGTCTTACTGTATCAGCTCGGAGATCAGCGATTTAGACCACGTTCACATTTGCATCATTATTACCGTTTTACTGTTCCAGGGGGATTTCTATCATACAAAATGTATGGCCTCAGGACAGGGAATCCATTTAAGATCAGTGGGGGTGGTCCAGCTTCCTGACTACTTCATTAGAGGGGCTGCAGCCTCATCATGATCATGTGCTCCAGCTTGTAACCACCATACTTTTACTAGAGGCAATATAAGGTACTGCAGCCGTGTTTAATTACAGTTATAGGATAGAGCTGCAGTATCTTGTATCCCCACTATCAATTTTGTAGGGCTGGACCCTTTTGAGGCCAATACACTAATTAAAGAACATTTGAATACACCAAGGGCGAGATGTCCGAAAATTGGCGGTGCTACGTCAGTTTTTAGGCGCATTAAATAAGTGTAAAGTGCGCCAGAAAGTTCGACTCTTTAAAAAATCTTGCGTTAGGTATACCTTGCATAGTAAACATAATGCGCCTAAAAATGATGCAGTGCGCGCCTCCATAACGAAATGCGCCTATTGCGGCGCATAGCACATCATTACAAGTGTATATGTGTTAGGCGCATTTCACATTTTACAAGTATGTGTTAGGCGCATTTCATATACTTGTAATGATAAGCTATGTGCCTCCGTGCACAATAGGGCCTCGATAGGGGCATTACATACTCTACCAGTGAAATGTTTTGTGCCCCTATCGAGGCATATTGCGCACGGAGGCGCATAGCTTATCATTGAAAAAAAAAAAAAAAAAATCACTGAAACCAAAACACCAAGCTCTTAATCTAAAATCTACCTTTTATTATATTATCATTAAAAAATACTTACAAAATTATCACACCCAAAAAGAACAAAGGCAAAAACCACTACCTACATTACAAGATATCAAAGATAAATCTATATATCTTTCCCTAGGCAGACCCTACAATAACCTATGAACAGGTCGAGTGATCGTCCGAAAAGGACGGCCCCACCATAAGGAGGCTCACCCTATCGAATTGACTATTTCCCATCCCTGACCTACCTCAGATATAAATATTGCATCAATGAAGCAGATACATCCCGTGGCTATTGAACAATATAGTAGTGACTGTCATAGATTTACTATTTTTAGCAAGGATATTTATTAGTCTCACCATGGAAACATATGCAACAGTACACGACATGGATCTAGGGAGTTCATACTCCATCAGAAACCATGCATAATGGTCTATGATAGGAATTTACATATTGTGGCAGTAATTGATCTAGGTCTGCTGTGATAGGGATCCTTGTGGTGAGATGCAGTTGATGTCAAAACCAAAAGATACGACCTTAAGTGTCACCTCCCATATCGCTCTGGTCTACTCCCAACATTCCTTCATTCTCCCGGACGCGTTTCCCCCAGTATAATATACCGGGTTCATCAGGGTGAGATTAGCAATGATATGCACAAGGAGTATCGGCGCAGTGTATGTTTGCCTCCTGGAAACAATTGATGACATCTACTGAGTGCAGTGAAAAGCGTCCTTCTTATATAGTCCGCCCTGGAGCGGGAAAACGTACCCGTGTTCACCCACGATGTTACGGGCGTCTTAGTTTCTATTGCGCATTGCGTCAGAGTAATGTTGTCAGGAGATTCGATACGCTCATGTCAGAGACCGCACTGTGACATACTCGATGATCTACGGCCGTCCAGAACTCCCGACTGCGCATGCCGCCGACATACTATTATGTAGACAATTATCCAAGAGAGCGTAGCGCAGGACTTACGAAACTCTCATCTCAAGTAGCTGCGCACGCATCAGGTTTACCGTTGTTTCGTGGTGGCGGTTATCGGTGGAACCGTCAGATTGAGACTACCTGCACATGGTTCTTTACGAATTGCCATAGTGCGCCGGTTTCAGTATGTACTATGAGTTTACAAGAGACAGTTCTATCTCAATACGGATCGTCTTATCATGTTAAATATGAGTTATCTCTCAGAGATTAATGTTAAGTCTCATATTTCAATAATGGGAGTATTTCACTCCATTAGAGCCGCATTTGTTTGATAGGTCAGTAAACAGAGAGTCATGCCAGATCATTAACACATTTCATGCATAGATACATCTTAAATTTAATATGGAGTCAAACTGAGGACACTGATAACAGTTATAGTACCATACCCTTGACAGGTGGCCAGGTCTACTATATAAAGAGTGGGACAGTTCAGTGGATTAATCTATCCAGAGCAAGATGTCATACAATTGTGACAAAAAAGCATTACTTGTCAAAAGTTATAAAAGGGTTGTCGGGTATTATTGCCCTTGGTTCCAATACAATCCCAAGATCACTTTTATGAAGACTTAGTGTACACAGAGGGAGAAATAGAAAAAAAAAAAAAGTTAGTCAAATAAAGCAAGCGATGTATAGATCAACTCGTGTTAATGCCTCCGGTTGCATGGATTTCATAACGATTTAGTCCATTCGGTCTTCATTTAACAACAATCTTTATCAAATGTTACCTTTTCTGTTGTGATCGTGATTTTCTCGAATAGCATAAGTAACCTTAATTTGGGATGAATCTCCTATATGTCCTGCCAGATTGTGTACTCGAGATCAGGTGGTCTCATCGTCAGGTCGTATGGTCTCCAAGGTGGTTCCCATATTTCGTACTTATCACGGGCCTGTATGTTTTGCTCCGTACTGCTTTCCCGCAGTCGCAATTGCAAAGTTACACAAACACCTGGGGATCCGACAATTCTGATAATCACGGGATAGTGGTATGTCTTCCTGTCAGCATCTACTCGCCCTAAATTCCTTTGTCTGTGTATATAGTTACGTAAAAGTGGCACTCCTCCACACCTAAACATGCAAATGGCTTGCGGTCTAGCCCAAGGTACACTCTGTCTAGAGTGGAATGTAATGGACTCTTGCTCCCGTCTGTCACTAGATGATCTACCTCTCCTATACGTTACCTGGGGTACCTGTAGCAGGTGGTCACTATAGATTCCATCTCCATCTTGCAGAACTTCCCCAGTTTTTACGTAGGGATTCTCTCTATGGACCTCTTTATTTCCGCGTCATCAAAAGTGCTCGCAATTATCCTGAATTCTTTGAGTCTTTCTGTCCCGAGTGTCTTTGATGTTAATAGACTGTCCCTATCTTTAGTAATGCATTTCTGAAGGCAGGGTTTTTAGGGTTGACAAATGGAGTACCTTTTCTGAGAAATCTATTCCGTAGATCATTCGCTTGTGATAGTAATCACTGAATCCTACGACAGGTGTTCTGCGGCACTCTGAGTATTGTCCTTTAGGTATTCCCCTCTTCAAATTTGTGGGATGATGAGATTCCATCCTGAGGAGACTGTTCGTTGGCAGTTTTTTATGCTGACGTGGGTGGCACGTTGGAGGCACCCCGATGTCCGCTACGATGATCAAAGATCCAAGAGGCAATCTAGCATGGAGTATTTCAAAAGTGAATTCATCCAATGTCATTTATATTCAAGTGCATCGATGAATTCCACTGAAATCGAATCGACGCCTCCGTGCCCTGCCACAGCACGAAGACGATCGTCAATGACCTGCCCAAAGAGATATTTCGTATGGTGTGTGTGTCATCTCCTCTCCGAACACCAGGTCCGTTCCCACCAGCCAGAGATACAAGATTTAGCATTACGTGTGGGGGAGCGCAGCGCTTCCCATAGCCGTTGTACCCCTCTGAAGCTGGTGGTAGACCAGGGTCCGAAGAGAAAATTAGTTGTGGTTGTCAGTGTAAATTAAAGCAATCTTAACACCAAGATCATGTCCTTGTTCTGTCAAATTGCCTAGCCTCGCATATCTAATGAGCGGTACCCTCACGCGTAGTAGGCCGTGGTGTGGGAAATTGCTACAGTGTAAGAGCTCCACATCCACGAAGCCTTACCATTACGTCTGATATACTTATACTTCAAGTTTCTGGAGGAGACGGCTGTGTCCCGTCAGGTGGGTAGGAGGGAGGTGTCACACAAATAGTCTTCAGGACGCTTGGTCAATATAGACCCACGTGTTTGTTAGTATCCTATCCCTGACACTATGGGGCGCTCCCTGATTAAAGGGAGTCAGCCCTTTATGTACCTGTTTGGCAGGGTAGTTACAAGGCATCGCATTTGTGGCTTGTTATGTGAAAAGGAGAACGTGCCTCTTCTTCTCGCGGAGGATTACCTTGTCGACCCATCAATGACAATTCTCAACCAGTAGAACATTCGTACACTCAGTGGGTTGCCGTTATCAGAGAATAGACATATAACCTCGTTCTATACTCCAATAGACTGGTTAACATCTAGCATATATTTGCATTGGTCCATCTCTTCAATGTTCCCCCTGTTATATGAGGTTTGATTTTATTATAATCAGTATTGGTATTCAAGCTGAGTTAAAGCAGTTCTGTTCTCTGGGTCTAAATTGGTCAGATGTTTGTGACCGTCCTTTTCTGTATTCATACATTTCCAGTTCTCTAAGTCACCATCCTCAAAAAAACTGTCTATCTCGGGAGGATCTATTTCTCTTCGGACCAGGGTCTACCACCAGCTCAGGGACGGCTATAGGGGTAAAGCGCTTGCTGCTCCACGTATGCTAATCTGTTGCCTGGGCTGCGGTGGAACGACCTGGTGTGGAGAGAGATGGACACACACTACTAGGAAATATCCTCTTTTGGGAGTTCATGAACGAGTCTTCGTGCTGGGCAGGGCACGGAGCGTGCGTTCAGGAATTCATCGTATTGCATGAATATAAATGACATTGGATTGAAAATTCACTTTGAAATGCATGCATACTGAGATTGCCTTCTTGGATCTGTTGGTTTGTAGGACGATCTGGGTTGCTCAGACTTGCCACACGCAAAAAAAAACTGCAACTGTAAACACACTTCTCCTCAGGTGGGAATCTCATCATCCCGCACAGAAATTTGAAGAGGGGAATCACCTAACTAGGATCATATACTCAGAGTCCGCAGAAGGAAACTAGTTCTAGGATCAGGTATTTCTTATTCTTACAAAGCGAAATGATCTACGGATTAGATTTCTACGGAAAGTAGGGTATCATTGATCAACCAAAAGAGCCTGCTCAGAAATGCATTGACTAAAAGCTAGGACAGTCTATTAAACATCAAAGGACACGTTTCGGACAGATAGACTCCAATGGATAATCGAGGATATGCACTTTGATTGTACGATATAATAGAGGTCATGAGAATCCTACGTAAATACTGGGGAGGATTCTGAAGAATGATGTGGATCTTGTGACACCTCGTCTTGCAGAGGACCTCAGGAACGTATAGGAGAGGTAGTCTCTAGGTGACAGTACTGGTCAAGGAAAGAGTCAGTTACATTCCACTAGACCAGGAGGTACCTGGCTAGACCGCAAGCCATTTGGCACATTGTTTAGGTGTGGAGGAGGTTGGCACTTTGCTAAAAAACTACCTATATATCACCAGATGAAAGAATTTAGTGAGTAACTGTGAGACAGGGACACGACTTACACTATCCGTGTTTTTCTGATATTGTCTAGTCCCAAGGATGTTGTGTATCTTGCAATAAGTTGCGACGGCGGAAGCGAGTACGTAGGCAAAACGGAGCATGGACCCGTGAAGAGTACGAATAGGCGGAAACACCTTGGAGACAGATAAGACATAGACGATCGAAGGACCCTATCTCGAGAAACACATACTTGGGGCTGGAACATATAGGAGAGATTCATCCAAATTACGTGGGTTTATATGTAGTGTGGAAAATCCATCATCACAACCAGAAAAGAGAGTAACATTGATAAGAGATTGTTGTGTATAGATGAGAACGATCATGGACGTTATCGTTGAAAATCAGTGCAAACCGGAGGGATTAACACTGAGTTGTTCTACTTCGGCGCTTTATTTGAACTAACGTTCCTATCCTCTTGGGGTACGCTATGGCTTTCATAAAAAGTGATCTGGGTGTTATTGTGGAACCAGGCATGAATAGCCGACAAGCCGTTTTCTAACTTTGTGAAAAAGTATCTTTTTTTGTCACCAATTGTATGCATCTTTGTTCCAGGTAGATTATATCCACTGAACTGTCCTCTCTCTTGATAGTAGTCCTGGCTCACCTGTCAGGTTGGTACTATTACTGCTAATCAGGTTCATTGACCTCATATAAAAATGTTAGTGTCTATGCTATGAATATGTATTAATGCTCTGAATTGACTCTCTGTTTGTACTGATCTAATAGAATAATTGGGGCTCTATTGGTGAAATACCCCCATTTTTGAAATTGGAGACAAAACAAATCTCTGATGGGGAAATTCATTCATTTTACAGAAAAACTCAGTTTGAATATACTTTCTCTTTGTTAAAACTATTTTACATACAAAAACCCGGGCCCATTTATGGCAATGATGTCCATTGCTGGTAGTTCTAATTTGCTTTCCCACAAAAAACCGGCACCACGACAACGGTAAACCGATGCGGGTGCGCAGTATGAGGGGAGTTTTTGTTGCCCTGCCAGGCCTGATAATTTTTTCATAATAGTATGTGGGCGCATGCGGTTCGGGAGTTCGGGACCCTGAGATCTGTGTATTCCCCGGGGGGCTCTGACTGACGTCCGTTTCCCCCGACAACTTTTCTCGACGTTTTCGCAATAAAAAACTAGAGAACGCCGAAACATCGGGGAAAGGGTAAGTTTTCCCGCCGGGGCGGACATTTAAGAGGGGACTTTCACCTCGTAATTGTCAAAATTTTCCGGGGGAAAACTCACTGCCGATCCCCTTGTGCATACATGGCTAACCCCCCTATGAACCCTTATAAACGGGGAAAAAGCGTGGAAAGGAAGATTTTGGAGTGACAGAGACTAGGGATGACATTTAAAGGGTTGGTTTTTTGGTTTGAATCAATGCACCCCACTAGGATCTCAAAATCACGACCTAGATCATTTTGCACAATATTAAACCCCTAGTAGACCAATTTATGGGGGGGTCTGAGGAGATGAACCCTAATCCATGTATTACGTTTGCAAATTTTCCCAGGGGTGATGACTAAAATATATCCTTGCAAAACAATATAATCTATGAAGTATATATATTTGTTTGAATAACACTGATTATTGTTTTATTGATGAGTTTTATATCGGGTAGGTCAGGGATGGGAAGTCAATTCGATGGGGTGAGCCCCCCTTATGGGGGGCCGCCTTTTGGGGACGATCACTCCGACCTGTCCATGTTTTTTTAGGGTCTGCCTAGGGAAAACGATAATAGATTTTCTTTGATATCGAATGAGGTAGGGTTTTCCCTTTGTTCTTTTTGGGGTTTGGGGAATAATTTTGTAAGAAAATTTTTAATAAAAAAAAATTAATAAAAGGTAAAAATTTTAAAATTTAAAAAAAATTTTTTGGTTTTAAAAGTTTTTTTTAAAGTGTCCTCTTTTTCCCCCTAAAGGGAAAAAAAGTTTCCCGGTCCCCTGTAAAACATAAACTTAAAATTAACAAATTAAAAATTTCCCAACTTTTAAAAGGGCCCCAAACCGGGCAACCCCCCTTTTAATTAAGGGGGAAACAAGTTGTAATTTAAATATGGCTTTCTTTTAAGGGGGGTTTGTGGGCGCCATCTTTTTTTGGGCCCTTAAATTACAAATTTTTTCCGGTTTTCCCCGCATATGGGTGCACCCTTTTTTTGGGTTTTTAACACAGTTTTCCAAAAAACTTTCAAAATTTAATGGCGCCCCAAAGGAAATTTTAGCCCCCAAATGCCCAAAATACCGACTGCCCCAAGGGGTTAAATTTCACAAAGGCCCCCTTTAAAACCCCCCCAAGAGGAGAAAAAAACCAAAAAAAATTGGTTCACTCTTTTTGGGTTGGAGCCTTCAAAATTTGATTTTTTTAGAAAAAAAAAAATTTTTAAATACCCCCCCCATTAAAATTACACAACCCCCAACCCTTTTGTTAAATCCCCTTGGCCTGCGGGCCACACGGGAAAAAAGGGTATTTCTTTTAAAAAACGCGGGGGCCTTTTGGGAAGGAAAAAAGGGGAGGGGAAAAAAACACAGCTAAAACGGACTATTCCCCGGGGGATTTTCACGTAAAATACAAAAATATATTTTTTCGATAACGTTTGTCCAAAAAAAGGGCCCCGGGGGAAAAAACCCCAAAAAATATAAAAAAATTTGGCCCAGTTTTTTTCAATCAGTGCCAAGAGCAAGAAAGAAAAAAATATTTGGATGCCCAAGGGGGCGGGCAAAGGGGGTTCCCCAAAAGGGAAAAGTTTTCGCTCCCATAGCAAACTGACCAAATTTCACTAAAATTTTTCACTTCCCTTTTTTTCAAAGAAGTAAAGTTTAAAACCATTCATCAGAACTGACTGTTCCCCTGAGGCAATTCCTTTTATCTTGGGGAATGTTATAGATTTGCACCGTGGTCACTTGCTTTTTCCCCCAATCCAAGTTAGGGGTAAAGGGCCCGGTTCTCTAGCCTGGA
>JAODAL010000268.1:280000-351207 GCA_025379985.1 Phyllomedusa bahiana | reverse complement strand
AAAAGACAATGAAAACATTAAAGACCTTGTAGATCAAAACTACAAACACATGCAATTAAATCATTTGCCTCTAGGGCAAGTAAGTATTGGCGTTTTTAAAAGAGGCGGGACTCCGGGAAAGGGAGTTTTACCGCTGTACAAAGCATTGGTGCGTTCACTTAGAATATGCTGTTCAGTTCGGGAGCCCCAGTTTATAGAAGAGATGTAATGGAGCTAGAGAGAGTTACTAAGATGAGCAACCAAACTTATAAGGGGAAGGAGCATCTTAGTTATGAGGAGAGGTTAGAAAAATTTTGAACTTGTTTAGTCTTGAGAAAAGACGGCTTTGGGGGGACATGATTAATTTATATAAATATATAAATTGTCCCACAAAAAGTATGGGGAAAAAATTTCAAGTGAAGCCCCCTCAAAAGACAAGGGGAACATTCCTTAAGAGAAAAAAGGATTCAATCCCCAGAGGAGAAGAGCGTTCTTCACTGAAAGAACTGTGAATCTGTGGAATAGCCTGCCTGAGGAGCTGGCCCACGGCAGGAACTGTAGAGAGTTTCAAGAAAGGTTAGAAAACCTACCTGGAACTAAAGAATATTAATGTGTATGTAGCTATTTAAAATTCTGGATCCTGGCTGGTGGAGGCTCTGGGGTCAGAGATGGGGTCTCCACTGGAGCAGATTGGTTCTTGCCTTGTGGGTTCCAGGGCATTAACCAGTGGTGGGGGCTGGGCATAATGTCCTTGTCTCTCTCCCATCACCCACATTTTCCCCACCCTTGGTTGAACTTGATGGACACGTGTCTTCTTTCAACCATACTAACTATGTAACTATGTAACCATTATTTTCAACTATTGTCTCTCCAATGTTGAAAGCGAATACAGATTTAAACTTTTACTAGATACCAGGCATAGGACTGTGCACACCCTAACAGTTCATCTAAGTCCTGGTTGATATCGGTGTCGGGGGTTACATTCAATACCTGCACCGTACATTCCATCAGAAGTGGCAGAAAAAATAGCACAGCAAGTTGCAATATATTATTCATGAAAATGATGGACACTGTGGCAGAAGCCTGACCTATCTATTGTAGTCAATGAGGTCCATTGGGTGCCATTGGTGTCTGTTGGAAAACTGGTCCAGTTCCACCTATGAAACGGAGGTTCCGAATGAAACCTCTGATGCAGATGTGAACCTAGCTTTATAATATATATATAATATAATAACTATAACATAATATAATGTTTTCGTCTTAAAACATGGCTTCAATATGTTCTTGATATGTGTATAGTACAGTACTGCATTCAAACATACTTTGAATCATGAATCATGTTTTTAAAATCTAAAATATCATAAAAACTATTAAAAGTTCAAATCACCGCCATTTTGCCATTTTACAAATAAAAGAATAAAACAAATTAAAAAGTTATACAAAATTGGTAAAAGTCCAGTCTATTAAAATATAACATAATTTATCTCATACTCTAAACCCCATAGAAGAAAAAAAATCCAAATGCCAAAATGTGGGGTTTTTTTTTTGGTTATTTCACTTCCTTTAAAAATTGGAATAGAAGTGATCAAAAGTTGCATGTATCCCAAATTGTATCACCAGAATTGTATCAACATAAAAATACAGTTAACACATCATTTATATGAAAGATCTGACATTATAAAAACAAAACCCCTACAACAATGGAGAAAGTACAGTTTGTTTCCCCTTTCACCCCACTTTGAATTTTATTTTTGTTTCCCATTATATGTTATGGTCAATGGCATTATGAAAAAAGTACATCTTGTCCTGCAAAAAACAAGCCCTCACATGTTTATGTAGATGGAAAAATAAAAAAGTTATGGAAGGTGGGGAGAAAAGTCATGGGGTTAAGGTTATAAAATTCCTTTCCACCTCTTCAGCACTGAGCTTCCTACTTTCTCGGGTGGCTAGGGTGCCTGGGTAGGATTGTCAGAGCTGTGTCAAGAAACCGTGACTTGTTAAACAGACGGTATAGAGGTGCAAACCGGAGCTCCGATTACAAGATAGGGCTTGCTCCCCATGAAGGTACTGAAGTCTGTCTGCATCCTCTTGGAGAGCCAGTTTTTCTGCATTTGGACCTCATCCATCCCTGCTCACTGTGGGCCCTATAAGCTCTTGTAGGCCATATAAAAAGTGAACCTTGATTTTGATGCATGATCTAATAGAAGGCATAGCCAAGATTCCATAGAAAAGGAAAAACTGTTCAACATGCCACTGGATCAACATAAAGGCTCATGCACATGGTGTTATTATGGCCCTGTGCAAGCTCAAAATTGTACTAAGCTGTAATACAGTACTTATAGGAGTCCATGGGCCATACTGTACCTCCATATGTGTCTGATGGGCTAGTTTGTATGATGGTCTACACATTACGACTAAGATCAGTATGCTCGAAATGCGTCAGCCTTTCTAGGTTGCCCGTATCTCATGCCATGTTTTAGCATGTTCTTCTAATAAAAGAAGAGTTTTTATAACTGAAATCCAAACTGCTGGACTACCTCAATTTTCAACTAGTTATAGTGAAATATGGTCTTTGATCCAAGGTTTTATTCTGATTGCCAGATTGGACTCGGGAAGGAATTTTTTCCTTAAAATGAGGGCAACTGACTTCTACCCCATGGGGGTTTTTGCCTTCCTCTGGATCAACACTATAGCACAATAGGCTGAACTGGATGGATGTCTCTCTTTTTTCGGCCTTACAAACTATGTAACAGTCACTTAGGTGCACAGCTCATTACAAGACAGAGTTCAATTAACGGTACTTACCAGCTGTGGCGCCATAATGACAGTATTGGCATTACTCTTGTCACGAGCCTGATCAAATTTACAAAAACTGGGGCTCGCTGATATGGTACAAGATAGAAACTGGCATTGTCGGACTGAAGTTCCTTGGGCCCACCAAAGGACTTTATTCTTACGGCGCACCAGAGGGCATTATTCTGATGGCCCACCATCCTTGTACAGACGATATGCTTGGCCACTTTCAAATAATATTTGCACATGTGAGGTTTAATAGGATAAGTGGTAATTGGTTCTAAAATCAACCCCAAATAACTTTATCTTCAACTGGACCTTTGGGGCCCTGAAGTATTAAGTGTACTTTATATTGACAGAGCTTGGACTCAACAAGAGGATCCCTGGTATTCCGATGAGCCAGTCCGACCACAGGAAATAGTAATTGGTGGGAGATCCAGATGATTTGGTTGTATGAGACCCTGAAATCACTTTTTTGTGTTTGCATTGTTTGCAGCCACATCAGCGCGCACCTACATCATTTTCTTTAAACTAGTTCTGGATGTGCTGATCAATTTTTGTTTTGTTATTTCTGAAGTCACTTACGGGAGTCCTGCTTACCAGTAGAGTATATGTGTGATCATCTCATTACCGGGACGGATTCTTATCCATTGGAAGTGAATAATAAATTTTTTTTTAAAAAAAAATGGACCAAACCCTTTTATAAAACCCAAACAAAATTCCTTTTCTTTCCCCAAAACCCCCTTTTTCCCCAAGCCTAAAAACCATTCCCAGCATCCTTCAAATTTGCTCTATTTTTCTGTTACTAAAAACCCAAACCCTGTGAAACCCCAAGGGACAATTCAGTGCTCAGTTTACTGCGGTGGCACGATTTAAAAGGGGTTGTCCCCGAAATAAAAAATTAAATCCTTTTTAATACTGTCCCCAGGGATCTTTTGAATGGAAGGGGGACCCTTGGGTTTTACCGCAAAAAGTTGGCGTAAACTACCCCGGGGGGGGCAGACTCAAAGGGGGCCCCTTTGGGTTTTTGGGGCCGGGAGGCCAAACCGAAAAAGCGGGACTTTGCCGCAGGGAACCCCCCCGGGTCGCTCCCCCCATGACCCCCAAGATCTAGGGGGTTGACAGCCTAAGCAAAGGGGGTAGACACGGGAGCCGACCAGAACGGGACCAAAAGAAGGATAAACGGGATTTGGGCGGGGAACTGCCACTGGCGAATTAAGGGAAACACCCACGGTAGCAAGACGGGGAAAAGGGAAACGTGGACAGAAATTTTAAAAGGGGTTTTCCGCGGGGAAAAAGAAAATAAGGGACGTCACTAGGGAAGGGACCCCAAAAAAATGGGCAAAGCCCCGGGGAAAAGATTAATCCCTATAACCCAAAACCCCATAGGGGGAAAAAAAGAATCCCTTTGGCATTTGCACGGGCCCTTTTTAAATCCAAAGGGGGTGCTCGTGCTTTGCCCCTAGGGGCCCAGTTTGGGAAAGTTACAAGTAGAACCGGGAAAGACACAGCAGTGCCCCCTTTGGCGGGGGGAAGGAACAGGAGGGGGCCTGGGGGTTTCAAGCAAGGGAAAAAGCGAACCCCTTTGGGGCCAAAAAGGTCCGGACCCCCCCGACAATTTTGTCCCAAAAGGCGGGGTTTGGCGAGCACAGCCTCGGCCCGGGTGTTGGCCCCGGCCAGCCCAGCGGGGAAAAATTTGATATTCTAAAATGGGAAATTTGAAAATTTTAGGCCTTAAAAAAAAAATGAAAAAATTTTTACAAAAACCCTCTCCTAGAAACAAAAGCCGGTAGAAAAAACATATTCTTGCCCTAGTATTTACAGCTTTTGGTCGACAGGGCTTAGTTTGACAAATTAGAGCCTCCCCAAAACAAATGACTATTAGGGGGAGCATGGCTTTGAAGGAAGTGGGCGGTGGTGAACTTTTGGTTTGGTCTAAAGCCCAAGGAAAATTAGAGACCAAACGGACGCCCCCCCAAAAAACCGGCCCCATTTTGGGGGCCAAAAAATAAAGGGGAAGGGGGTGGGGACAAAAAAGCGGGGAAAAAAGGGGATAGGGTTTTATTTCTATAAAAGCAAAAGGGGGGGTATTTTTTTTTAACTTCCTAAATGAATGAAATATAGGGTGTGTAATTTTGATGATAACACGGCGGGCTGTTTTCCCCCACAGACTTACAAAAAAGGGGCCCCCCACCTTAATATTCTTAAAGGGTTTTTTTTACCACGATTTAATGTTGCCGTGGGATCCCCCAAAAATGGGTTTTAAAACACTTTTTCAAAAAATTATTTCTTTAAAAAATTTGGGCGGGCATAAAGCTACAGGCGCCTTCCCCTCCCCTTTAAATTATTTAAAAGCTTCAAATTTGATACACCCTGAAAAAGAGTGTGGCCCCCGGGGGGGCTTGCGCAAGAAACACTTCTTATCTATGAAAAGGGGAGCGTGAAGAACTTAAAAAGGCCCCCAGGTAAAAAATTTTCTTTTTTTGGTTGATACAGGAATCCATATTTTGTAGGGTGATTATTTGTAGATCCTGTTTTTAATTTTTGATAAAAAGAAAAACATGAAAAAAGTTTTCGGCTGGGGAAAAAACTTTTTTTTCTTTTGTTTACAAAATTCCCTTTTTGGGTTTTTAATAAAAATTCTCGGGAGTAGATCCCTGCTTTTTTGATGACGGGGAAACTTGAAAGGGGCTTTAAAGGGGGCGGGAAGGGAAGTTTTAAAAGCTGCTGGGGGGAAAAAGTTTTGGGGTTTTTTGGGTATACAGAACCCCACTATTGGTAGTTTGATTATTTGATAAAACTTTTCACACGATCACATGGCTTTTTTTTACATTTGCTTTTACAGAAAAAAGGCACGTCCTGAAAAAAACCCTTTAAAAATAGGGGAACAATCATAGGGAAAAACCTTGGGAAAATCCTGAACAAAGGGTGAAAAGGAATTTTTGTACCCCTGCCACACCACTTACCCCCAAAAGAACCATTCACTTTTAAAAAAAATTTTTTAACCCCAAAAAGGGGAAAAGAAAACCCTAACCCTTCTCTGCTGTATTTTTTTGGGGATTGATAAACCAGAAAAATCCAAATAATTTAAGGGGGGACAAACTTTGTCAAAGGCTCCACCCGGCATCTTCTTGCTAATTTTAAAGACACACTAAAAAAATGTTGAAATGGAAACGTCCTACATCAGTCTCTTCCATTAGTACAGCAAAGAATATGGAGACATATTTGAATAATACATTTTAAGTAATGAGAAGCATTAGTGGGCCTTGGTGAATCACTTTGCCGTATTTAGGGAAAGAAAACCACGCCCGGGAAGTGATTTTAGTTTAAATTTAAATTTAGAAATCCCACATAAACAAAACCCCGGGGAGAGCCCATACCCTTGGCATCCTCCCCTTTGGCGGGGGGCCTAAAGGGGTGAGTGCAAATTGTTTTACTTTAAATGCATCACAGCAATTTAAAAAGGGGCCCAAAAAAACCAAAAATCCTTTTTAAAAATTTAAATTTTAATGGTCACAGCACTCCAATAAAAATGTAATAAGGGTGGTATTCTTTGTTAACCAATGCCACTGCTACTTACTAGTAAAGTTAATTACATACACACCTTTCTTCATTGGATTTTATGGTCTTGGTGGGGGATTTGGTAAAACTCGTCCCACCATATTTGTAACGATTTTTGGTAGTAGTTTCCACGGGAAAAAACCACAGGTTTTTTAAAAACCCCGAACCGGGGTGGATCAAAGGGGAAAACGGGTTTTCCCCCAACCACCGAAGGCAAGAAACCCCTCTCTTGGCAGATGACCCCCGGGGGGGCCTACCCCTGGCTCAATTCCCTTGCGGGGGCGGGCGAGGGGTAATTGGGGTTCCCAAAATTTCGGGGTGGGCTAAATTTTTGGGGGACGGGAAAGGAAAAGGTGGGGGGCAGGGGGCAAGGTTCGTTTTCGAAGATTTTGGCAGAAGGGGAATGTCCCCGGGAAAGAACGGGGAACCCTAGGGAAACCGTCAACATAGGCACAAACACTTATGGACCCGGCAAGGAAAAAAGGGGATGGTGAATGGTAAAATAGGGTCCCGCGGGGTGATCCCAAATCATGGGCCCCGCTGGCCCTTAAATTTTACTAGCCCCAGCCCCGTCCCCCTAGGGGGCCTTTGCAGAAGCTGTCGGAACATATTTTAAAAGCAAAAGTGATAAAAAACGAGCTGAAAATCACACCCACACTCCAGACCCAGTGAAAAGGGGCAATGGAAAAATAGGGGTGGGCTAAAACCCAAAGGTGTTTTGTAAAGGGACCCACCCAAAACAATTTTTTTTCTATTTTTTTAAAGTGCCTTAAATTTTTCCTAATTTTCTTACTTTTTAAAGAAAAAATTGCTTAAAAAATAACAGCAAAAGATTTTGTAAGTAAATTCTTACATTGTGCTAGTGGGAGCCATAGTGTAAGTATTGTTGCCTTGCAATTTGGGGGTTCAAAGGTTCTAATTTTCCCAAAAAGCCAAAACCATCTGCATTGGATTTTTTCTGTTTCTTCTATGTTTGTGTTTTTTTCTGTTTTCCCTTTTCCCTTTTTCCCACACTACAAGGAAACAATTTTCCCTGAATAAGGGCCTATCGGGTAACGGGCGGGTGGGTATGGGCAGGAAAAACCCAAACGCTTGGCACTCCAAATTTTAAGGTTTTAATATTTTTAAAGGGGAAAACTTTTTGGAAATTTTTTAAAAAATTTAAAAAAATTTTAAAGGGTTTAAATCTGGAAAACCCGAGGCCCCCTTCTTTATCTTTGCCCAAAACCTGCCCCAACCATTTTCCCTCACTAGGATTATTCAAAAAAAAATTGCTTTTTTTGTCTCTCCTGCCCCCCTAAATTCCGGGGAATGATTACATAGTTAAAATAGTTGGGAAAGGTTGAAAAAAAGCCCCAGTGTCCCTCAAGTTCAACCAAGGGGGGGGGGAAAAAAAAGGGGGGTAAAAGTGGGGAGAGGGGGACAAGGACATTAAGTCAGCCTCAAAAAGGGTTAATTCCCTTGAGCCCCACGGGGGCATTAAACCCAAAATTCTGCCCCAAAATGAAAAAAACCATTCTCTGACCCCAACCTCCACCACCCCAATCCAGAATTTTACAGGGCTACTACCTTTAAAATTTTCCCTTTTTAGTTCCGGGTTTTGGTATCAAAGGGCCTTTTTTGCAACCCCTAAAATTTCCCCTGCTGTGACCAACCCTTTCGGGGCGGAGTTTTCCACAGATTCACATTTTTTACAGTAAAAAACCCCTCTTCTTCCTCGGGGAATTAACCCTTTTTTTCCCCTTTAAAGGGAATTCCTCTTGTCTTTTGGGGGGGCTTCACTGAAATAATTTTTTCCCCCCAATCTTTTTGTGGGGACCATTTATATTTTAAATAAATCAATCATGTCCCCCCGAACCAGTTTTTCCCCAAGACAAAATTTAATTTTAAAATTTACAAAACCTCTCCTCATAACAAGATGCTCCTTTCCCCTTTATAAGTTTGGGGTTGGGCCGTTTGGGACTCCTCTAGCTCCTTTAAATTCCCCTTTTAAACGGGGGCCCAGCCCCTGAAAGCATTACTTCAAGAAGTGAGGAGCCCCCAAGCTTTTTAAAAGCATAAATTACGCCCCTTTGTCCCGCAGTCCCATGCCTTTTTTAATACACCCAAATTATCTTATTTTGCTCAAAGGCAGCGGATTGAATTGCTGCTATTCTTAGTCTTGATCAACAAGAACGCCCACACCCTTTCTCAAAAAAGTGTTTTCCCCAAATTTTTTTCCTCACCCTGGGGACATAGATTCCTGTTAATTTTTTTCCCCCCAATCCCAAAACCCCTTTACATTTTTTCCCCCCGTTAAACCCCCCTTTTTCCCAAAGGGTGGATGCCCAAAACTAAATGTGCCCCACCCTGCTTGCAATTTAGGCATTTTTCCCATGTTTTGAAAACCCCCCTGTTTAGCTTGGTGTCATCTGCAAAAAATTCGAGCGGGGGGCTTCGTTTCCCCTTCCAAACTAAAACCATTAAAAAATTTAAAATTAAAAAAAGAGGGAAACCCAAGACACCCCGGCCCCACCACTCACGCCCGGGGCCCCACTCAGAGTGGGGTTCATTTACCACCACTCTCTGGGTACGATCTAGCAGCCTTTTTGATCCAATTACACACTGTTATCTCTAACCAATGGATTCTAGTTACCCAACAAACTCTTTTGAGGGACAGTGCAAATGCCTTTGCAAAGTCAAAAAACACAATATCCAAAACTGCCCCGCAAACCCCAGATTTTCTCTCACCTTCATAAAAAAGGGAAATCAGATTGGTCTGACGCTTCTGTCCTTAGAAAATCCATGCTGGTAATACGGGGCGGAGTTGCTAATAATGTGGGAAACATTGTGGGTGGAAATACAAGGGGAATTAAAAAAAGAAAATATTTTTTTTTTGTATCTATAACCCCCGAACATCACTAGGGGATGAAGAAAATCATAATCAAATGGTGCGGGGGACACACAAGTAATGGTAATAATTGGGGGGCTTTAATTTCCCCGGGGATTACTGGGTCACGGTTTGCTCAACTGAAAAGGGGAAGGAATTCCTCAATTGTTAGAGGGAAAATTTTTTGGGGATTTTTGAGGAAAACCCCCAAAAGGGGGGTTCAAGCTTATTTCAGAACAATTTTCAAAGGGAATTTTCCCATGTAAATACTTCTAAATCATTAAAAATCAGTTGCAAATAAATGTCACTAATGGGCACGTATTTGTAACTGATTTCCCGCCGATTCCCACTACAAACATTGTAGGTGGTGAATCCGTCCAAAGAAAATTTACATGTCAATTGTTTTTCCGCCGGGTTGCCGTCGTCAATCCGCGGCGGCAATCCGAACGGAATTTTGCGTCGTGTAACACGCGCCCGTAATTTTCTATTGAAATCAATAGAAAATAGGCTGTGATTATTTTGGCGGGTTTGCCGACGGATGACGTCTCAATCCGTCGGCAAAATCCCCTCCGAAAATAAGCCGGTTTAACGGGGCCATAGAAGTGATGCTCTTTGGATCTGGTCATTTCTAACACCGCAGAACTAGTCGGAGCGGTCACGGTTTCTGAAAATCTTGGTAACAGTGACCAATGTATCACATTTGCCTTCATATTATTCCTTACATACAGACACACTCCTCCTCCCCTCCTGTTCGCTCTGTCTTTCCTAAATAGATTAAAACCTTTGAATGTTGACTTCCCAATCATGCGTGGTGTCCAGCCATGTTTCGCAATACCACCACATCAATCATCTCCTCTACAACAAGCACCTCAAGTTCCCCCATTTTGGTTGCAAGACTTCTAGCATTTGGGGAATAGACATTTTAAGTTCCCTTCCAGTTTACACTTTCCGTCAAACGGGTTTTAGGATTGTAATCTAACATGTCATTAGACGGCATGGGATCATACATTACCCGATCAGTAGACAGCATGGGATTTTAACGTTACCTGTTTAGTAGACAGCATGGGATTTATACCGTGTTAACTGTTCAGTAGACAGCTGGGATTTAACAGTTACCTGTTTAGTTGACTTATGGGAATTTAATAACGTTACCTGTTCAGTAGACAGCATGGGGATTAAACGTTAACTGTTCAGGATACAAGCATGGGATTTAATAACGTTACCTGTTCAGATT
Organism: Phyllomedusa bahiana; assembly: GCA_025379985.1. Taxonomy (NCBI): domain Eukaryota; kingdom Metazoa; phylum Chordata; class Amphibia; order Anura; family Hylidae; genus Phyllomedusa; species Phyllomedusa bahiana. Next base: position 340,771 of record JAODAL010000268.1, on the reverse strand, counting down.
GCGACGGCATTCAATTCTAAACATCTCTACCCTTTGGTAGATGGCATGGGATTGACATTCTACCTTTAGTGGACAGCATGAGATTAATTTATTATCACAATTAGTAGATGGCATGAATTCTGAGATTACATGAAATATTGTGGGTTTCTATATCTTTTCATATGATGGTTTGCAAACTATGGATCTAACTTATGCCCAATGGTCTCTCAACTCCTCCATTCGCTTTTCTCCAACCCGCTGTTATTAGTCTGCCCACTCTCTAACTTATCTACCCATTCATTATCTATATAGTCCTACCTTCATCCCTTGTTTAAATAACTTCCCGCACCCCTCTTCTAGAAATTATTTCCCCCAGCACAAGCAAGACCCCCTTCCATTCAGGTGCAATTGATCTGTGTAAACAGATTGTACCACAATGAAAAGTTCTGCCACTGTGCTATAGAACCCAAACCCTCTGTCCTACACCAAGACTTCAGCCATGCCATTTAACTCCCTGAGCTCCGCTTGTCTTTCTTAGTAGCGCATTGGCACCGGCAGTATTCCCGGAGAACACAACCTTGGAGGTCTTCCTTCGCTTTGAGCCTATTCTTTTAAATTTATTCTTTTAGGATCCTCACTACCGTGTATATTCTGTCATTTGTACCAACATGGATCCCACACAGCTGGGTCATTCGCCGCCCCTCCCAGTAATTTATCCACCCCGGTCACCACATGCCGAACCCTGGCACCAGGGAGACAGCAAACCATTCGGTTGAGGCGGGTCCTGGCGAAAAATTATTCTATCCGTCTTCCTGATTATAGAATCCCTACAACTACTGACTGTCTTTTCTTACCTGCATTCCCATCCCCCTACTACTAAATTGGGCTGCTCTTTCCCGGGTGCTAGGAAGAGCAGTGTCCACTAGGCTGCCATTTCAGAGACTGATTCCCCCAGCAATTATCACCCAAACTTGGCAATTTTGCTAGGAATCTCAGGAGGAGAAGTGGCCTTCCCTTTTTCTGGTACCCCCAGGAAAATCCCCCTGTCTACATTAACCCAGTACACAGCTCCTCCTGCTGATCCAATACTCCACCCTCAACATTTAGCCCACTAACTGTTTGCTCCAAGAGAAGCAAACTCCTCTCTTCATTATCAATTGCCCTCGGTGTCGCATTTTGCTCCTCTAGGTCTAAAATGCGAGCTACCAGAGTAGCAACATGCTCACATCTGCTACAGTGGTATTCACCCTGGATCTCTTGCTCCAGTAGTGCATACATATGGCAGATTGTGCACTACTGGAAAAAGCCAGTGAAGCTGCCCATTATCCTGGTGCAACAGCAAATAAGAGGAAAAAAATAAATAAATAAATAAATAAAGGTAAGGAGATTGAGGTACTAACTAAAAGAGGTTTGTTTACTTACCTGTTTTTCTCTCCTGTTTTAAACTCCGGTTTGTAACTCCGCACTCTGTTCTCACAACAAGCACTCAGTTTGAAGCAACCAAACAATGGAGCACCCCTCTGGAGATTGTGGGCAAGAAGCAGGTGGCTTCCATCTATTGAACCTTATTAACAAGGTGTCAAGCAGGCGGAGAGTTGTGTTTCCAGTCCGTCGTACAACATATAAAGATGAGCAGATAGTGTATAGGCATAAAAAAGCAATCAATCTATCTATTGTGATTAACACACAGAGGAGCGCCGCGGTGCCTTTTCTCTCTTTTTACTTGCATTCCTGCACTACAAGACATACTGCGTGACATGTATGAAAACTGGTGCAGCCCCGATCATACATGTCGCCCACTATATTTATTGTCTTCCAAAGAAATTAGCCCTCTTATAAGTACAGTATGTGTGGCTAGATAGGGAATTTAGATTGTGAGCCTCATCAGGCAATGGAACCCATGTGAATAACAATCTCTGCGGAATATGTAAAAGCAAAACATTAATAAACACATGTATATGACTGTATGCATCAACTGCATACACTGCACACCTATCGAAGAAGTACATCACATATGAAAACCCATAAATCAACCCTACAAAAGAAAGCACAATATATTCATGGAAAGAGATATGCAAAAGATCTAAAGGCTATGGATGCGAATACATGGTGTGGCCATGTTGTTGCTGAGAGCCACTGCAGAGACTCATAATAAATCTCTTCATTTAACTTACTAAGCAGCCACAAGGATTTCCCCATGAACACCCACAAAACTGCGCGGCCATAAATGAGCAGTGAACACGGAGAGACAGTGATTGTTAATCACTGCGCGGTTATCTGCAAATCAATGCAGCTACTTATTAAAGTGGTTGTATCATTTCATTAAATGGTCTTCAGAATAAGGGGACAGTGAAAACAAGAAACTTCGCAATTGGATGTCATTTGCACAGCTGTCTTGTTTTCACAGAATCCCTTATTTTTGTTTTGTGTAAACACAGTTCCCCAGTGCCGGTCGGATTCCACCTCCTTTCATTTCATTGGCTGAAAGGGTCTACTATTTACATTCTGTCTGGCCCCAGTCGTATTCACGGGGAGCGTGCATTTTCCCGCCTCTCTCACTCAGAATAAGGGCGGCAACATTTCCCTCTGCACAGCCAGCAGCTCCAGAGTAACACTGCAGCTTCTTCTACAATCAGAAAACAGCAGAATTGTGCCTGGTGCCTTAATGCTGCTGCGTGTTAACATAGAATGGAGACAGATCTGTACTGCTCTGGATGAGTTCATAGAAGACTGGATCCAACTGTAACAAACCTCCAGCTGTGAGAGGAGAAGAGATCAGTGCTCTGAGTTCATAGAAGACTGTCTAGAGTGAATGCAGGCCTGTGGTATGTAAACATACAGCTCTTACAAAATAAGACTGCATAGGGAGAGGAACGACACAGTGACATGTGGACTCAAACAGAGAGGGGGGAGAGCACACTGACTCGGGAATGAGTATGAACAGTGAAGGGGTGGATGAGGTCATCCCCCTTCAGTTAAAGGGGTTTTGCCAAGAAGGGATTTTCTCAGCTATCAGGCTGAATTTGAGCCTTGAGCCTTAAAAAGAGGGGCGTTGTGTTTCTATGTTTACAAAAAAACAAGTACCTCCTCTGTGATGTCATAGTACCACCTCCCATGCACGTTCCGAGGCTCAGTCTCTGTGGCTGAGTAAACATTGTTTTGCTACATAACAGAGGAGAACTATTGTGCACAAGTTAATGGGTTTTGTTTTATGCCTTTTATCTGCTCAGGAGAGATTAGCTAAGGGCAGGCAGTTTTCTTTCATTCCTTCATGGACTCAGTGAGCCAAGGGAGCATCTGCATTTTTACTAAGATAATTACATTACAACCAGTGCATTCTCTATACAGGAGACAAAGGATCATTTTTCCACAGTCCATTCAAAGCTGCAGGGGAAGGGGGGGGGGGGGGAAGGAGGGTTGCTCAGGGAGCATCTGCAATCTTCACAATGATAATAACCTTAGAACTAGTGGATTCTCTATACAGGAGACAGAGACTTTTTTCCCAGTCCCTTAAAAGCTCATTCATGTTCCCTGCCAGGAGATAAGAAGTGCAGACAAGCAAGCGCAGCCAGATCAGCTCCTGATCGCGTCTAATGTAAACTCTCAGGTATCCAAGGTCATCTAATTAAGGCTGTAGCTCTCAGAGGCTTCACTTTTTTAATGGCATATATTTAGAAAAGTGATTAAATACCCATTTTGGAGCATCCCACGTCAACATTACATCGTGTCAAAACCCCTTTCAGAAACACCCAGCTGGTAGGGGAAGAAACGCCCTTGGATTTGATTAGCTCAGAAGCTGAGAGCACAATGAAACACACAAACTGATGAAGCGATACATGCCCTTTAACCTAATTAAAGATCCCTGATAGGTGGTCCAGCAGCGGTTTTTGGTTGTTTCACAGCTGCACCGTGACCAAGCCAAGACTGCTATGTGTCTTCCTACTCTACAACCTAAATAACGAATATTGTTATATTCAAGGTCAGTAGTAGAAACAAATCCATACATGTACAATTACCTGCATCTATACTAATGTTGTTTTGTTGCAACACATGAAATATTGGTCTTTTACTGCAGGTATTCGGTCCACTTTAAAAATAGAGAACAAAACGATATAGACGTACTCAACACTGTGGGCGATATGTATGAATGTTGGCACTTACAGGCCAGTTCTAAATAGCTTTAAGGCATTGTAGAATGCACCAGAACGTACAGTATGAACTCGTTCTTCTGCAGTTTATACATACAGATGCAGTCAAGTGCCAATACGACAAGTCTGGCAAAGGCAGATCACCATTAACTTGGTCCTAACTGTTCTAACAGTTTTGGCATCAAACATTCATAAATTCATAAATGTGTCTAATCCTATGAATGTGGTTCGACGCCCCCAGAACACCTCAAATCTTTGGCACACTACAAAGTGTTGTGAAAGGCGCCGATTGCACCAAAGATTGGAATGTGACTGTGCATACATATATAGAACAGGTCTACTACAGCTTTTTGCCGCAAAGTACGCCAGAAAACTGGCGCAGCCCATTCATGCATGTCGCCCTGTGTGCACAATTATTAAGCAAGCTATATTTTGAGAATGAATTTTAGTATTCAGCCTCGCCAGTGCTGTTGGTCAATCCAAGATTATAGTAAACCTTAAACCTGAATATTTATGAAAGTAAAAATAAGGTTTTGGCTTTCGTGGGAGAATATCTATGTGTGTAGAATCATTGGGTAGCTATTAGTTTTTCTGTATATTTTGTGATTTTAAGGGAGTGTAGGGACCTCCAATAGATGAGGAGCCGTGAAGGGGCTTGGAGGCTTACAATATAGTGGCCATTATGTTAACCAATACCTCATATTTGATGTTTTTCCAGTATGTGAAAATAGTTTTTTTTGCCCAACAGTACGGGGGATTGGATGCAAATAGAATACCAGCAGCCGCCCCACCCCCCCCCCCCCCATGCATGGAAGGTGTGCGAGCGGCTGTCTTACGGGTATTTTTGCATCTGTATAGTTTCCCAACATATGGTACTGTGGGTTTTTTGCTTACATGGTATTTGAATAGATGTCAACTTAAGGTGCAGCTTTCTGTACTTAGTGGAGAGATGAATGGGTTACCACCCATCAGCTGCACCTGGGTATTTTTCTTTAATAGCATGGGGGCCTGTGCTGCCTCTGTGCTGTGTTCTGTCTCATCTCAGCTTTTCTAGCAGTGAGTAAGGTCATGTTTTTGGTTTTTTCTTTGAGCAATTTTTTCCCCTTTTTCTTCATATTTTTTTTTTTTTTAGCTATTAGTGTGCAGAATTATTATGAAACTTCATGAAAAAATTTTCGCATCTCACTTTTCATCTGGTAGCGTAAGAATAATAAACAAATAGCTCAAAATTTACAAATGAACATTTTGTCCCCAATAAAATCAGTATAACCACACTTTATTTCAATAACAGTCATAAGCTTTCCATCCATGGAGTCTGTTATTTTTCAAAATTAGTTTTGGGGCGATTTTTATGACAAAGGGTTTAATCGGAAAGGGTTTTTAGGTGACGAAATTTCCAGATCATGCAAAATTTAAGGTTAAAATTTTGCATCATCTATTAAGATCGCGCCTTTTTCGGCGCTTCCTTAAATTTTTGGCGGCCAGAAAATAAATTAAGAATGAGCGGGGTAACATGTGTGTGCAACGCATGACTGGGATGTGTATTTTTGCGTTTGGGCGGGAAAAAATCACATGACCTCGTTTTAATAGAACAGCGTTTCCTGTTCACCCCTCAGTGTCTCCAGCGTCTCATAGGATGGGACCTCGTTTGCCTGTGGCCAAACAGCTCCCGAAATTAGTCTTTTTCTGCACAGAAAAACCCTTTAATTAGCTTATCCTTCCAATTTAGTTGATTAGAGATTTGAAGATTTTATGTAGTTAGCTAGGTTTTTTAAAGCAGCACTCCCGCGTAAATTCAGGCGGTGGAGCGGGGGGGGGGGGGCCGCGGCAAACACAGACAAGCCTTTTTATAAAGAACACTGGATAAAGTTCACCAAGACTGTTGAGAATTGTAGGGAATATCTTTATTTTTAACAGTTTTTATTGAAATATTTCTTGGGTATTTGGGCAGCCCCCGAAATTATATTGATACACATCATTTTAGTAACTGCAGGTCTCTTTTTTTGTGCAAAACTCCACTTTTATTTTCGTAACTTTCAGATAGGTGTTCATTTTTTAAAATTTTCCCATTACACCTGTGACTGTTGATATACCCCCTTGCAGTTAAATTACAAAACGCAATTTTTTCAGACAGGGGGTTTGTTGCCAAAAAAAACCGGTACGTACGAAAACATCACATTTACTTTTTTTTTGATTTTTTTGCGCACCCAGATTGTTAAATTGACCAGCATCCATAAATCTTAAAACAAAATTTCTAATTCACCACGGGTGAATTGAAAGGTGCAAAAAATCCCGTTTATTACGAAAACAAACAGATACAGCCCATAACAGACTCCTTTCCCCGGAATTTTTAATCGGGGGGTCAGCAGGTTTAATTTTGGTCATCTGGGGTCCAGACGGTTGTCAATGTCCGGGGAAAACAAAAATGGGGGTTGAAAGACCCTTTTTGCGGCACTTTTTAAATCGGGGGTCTGCGGGTTTGGGGTCATCTGCATTCCAGGACAGGGATAGTAAATTTCCCAGTTAAAGTAAGAAGGGTTCAAATCATACTGCCTTCGGGACTTTTTAATTTGTGGGATGCAGGTTTAAGGGTCGGGGTGTGGTACAAGACAGGATAGTAAATGGTCTGGATTTTTTTTTCGTGATTTTTAACAAAGTGGTTCCTAAGATGAGCACTATCCATTTTACTGTTTGGGTTTAATTCAGCTTTTCCCCGCCTTGTTTGGGTGTAATAAGAGGTGTTGTTTTCCTCCCCCTGACTTAATGGGAATTGCTCATAACGTTCTCACTATCGAAAAACCTTACGATACGGGCCGACTACGATATCGATCAATCCCATAGCCAACCAATCGCTCAACACTATTCATAATTATTGATCAATTTTTCTGCGCAGTAACCACCCTTCCCAAAGTTCAGGAATGTACTGCTTTCCCCCTATGTAAACTCCCTTTAAGAAGGTTTACAAGTTCCAAAAGGGTTAATCATATTAGGAAGGGGACCATTTCATTATTCTTTCATGTTCAAGATTTGTACTGGCTAGCCATGCAGTGGAGCACTTTGATGATGCATATGATGGGGCATTGGCCTGCATACAAATCATGGTTTTCTTGATAGATGCTAAAAACTGGTAATAGGTTGAGAGTTGATTTTGAGTCCATCTACAGCCAAATAATAACAGCCTATAACAGTACCCCAATCACTTGCCCCTTACGTTTCGCCCCAATCCCTCTATCTGGTCTGTCAAGAGCCGTCCTCATTTTCTTAGTCCATAAACCTTTTGAAAAACCTTCCTTCAGATATTTCTTGGCCCAGTCTTGACATTTAAACTTCTGCGTCTTGTTCAGTGGTGGCCATGTCTCTGAACACCTTGTACATTTGGGCACTCAAGGGAGGTTGCAGTTCTGGAATCTGACAGCCATGGAGGATAATGGGTTCCTGGTAACTTCACGGTTGATTTGTTTCAATACTTTGGCAAATCTGTTGATTATTTCCAACAAAATGTTTGATGGTTCTGTGATCACACACCAATATCTTAGCAATTTCAAGAGTACCGCATCCCTTTGAAAGACTTTTAAGGCGACATGTATGAACGGGGCAGCGGCAGAAGTTTGGCGTCTTTACAGTCCGAGACCTAGTGCAGCCCCGTTCGCTATATTTTTAATTAGCCATACTCCAATATCAGGCGCATTACAGAGCGCCCGCGGCACTTTGTAATGTGCCTGAGATCGGGGGGGTGCTGGAGGCGTGTCGCACTGCAACCATGCAAACCTACACATTTATAGCTTCAGTATAGCAAATCCAGGCACATTACTGCTGGAGCCAGAATTGTCGTTTTTGCGCTAGAGTGCGTCTGATTTATGATCCACAGTAGACCGGGTTCATAGATTCAGGCGCATTCTACACTAGTTTTATGCACATTACAAATGGCGCTTGGGCACCAAAAATCATTCATGTCGCCCTTAGGGCCCGTTTACACGGCACAGGACAAATACTGGTCGGTTTAACCCACCGGTATTTGTCCGTTTCTTGTGCCATGCACACGGCTGCGGGAGGACGGCTTTTCTCCACGATTAGCGGAGGAAAGCCCTCCCCCTTCACATTCACTTGTTCATATTCCGTCCGAAAACCGGATGGAAGAATGTACATGCACAATGTTTTTCGGGCTGCCGGTGGTCTGAAAAACCGCCGGGCGGAAAACCCGTGCAGTGGGGACTGCTGCATGGGTTTTCCATAGAGGCCTGTGTAATAGTTTGCGGACGGTTTTTCAGACGATCTGCAAAACCGGAAACCGTCTGAAAAACCGGCCACAAACCGTTGCAATGGGGACAAGGCCTTAGAGTCAGTTAAATCTCTTATTGGGACCCTTTTGCCTGAGGAAAACAAGCTGCCTAATAAGGCTATGTTCACACGGCTTATTTCAGAACGTATTTACATCGGATTGCCGATCGTAAATACGTTCTGAAATCAGTTGAAAATCAGTTGCAAATAATGTCACTAAGTGTGTGCACGTAATTTGTAACTGATTTCCCGACGGATTCACCATCTCCAATCATTGTAGGTGGTGAATCCGTCCGTAAATAATTGACATGCACATTGTTTCTCCGTCCGGATTGCCGTCAATCCGCGGCGGCAACCCGGCACGGAAATACGCGTCGTGTGAACAACGAGCCGTATTTTCTATTGAAATCAATAGAAAATAGGCTGTGACTTGTTTCTGACTGATTTGCCGACGGATTGACGATCGTCAATCCGTCGGCAAATATGTGGCGAAATAAGCCGTGTGAACGAGGCCTTACTATGCACAGGCACCTTTTGACATAGGATGTTGAGCTCCTTAGGGGTGTTCACAAGGTGTCTCTTGGGCCATATTTTTGTACGTATTTTGGGGGTAATTTTGCCGAAATATAGCCCAAACAATGTACAATACAGTACCCATAGAGATCAATGTAACATACGCGCTGTCAATTACACGCCACGTATTCTATGATCATAATTTTGCGGGCATCTGCAAAGAAGTAACATGTCACTTCTTTGCAGGCGTATACGTGCCGGCAACTATTTAAGTATAGGAGGCACAGATGTGCCTCAGACTATTGTAGGCCATTTACGATGTTGAAATTACGCCCTTACAAGTGTGTCATTTCAACAGCGCTACCAACACGTTTGCAGTCAGCAAATTTATGGACCACAATATGCCAGGCGAACCCATCCTTAGGCCGTGTTCACACGGCTTATTTGTCCGCGGATTGGCGCCGTACTCCGCGCCGGATTTGCGCTGCAGTACGGCGCCAATCCGTCGGAGTAATTACGGTAATCCACCGTTCTCATAGAGAACGGTGGATTCCGTCGCTCCTTCCCGCTCGGCGAATCCGCCGGGCGGGAGAAACTGACATGCACATTATCCAGGCGCAATACGCGCCGTGGATAATGTAAGTCTATGGGTCGGCGGGCCGCGCCCCTGCCCCTTATTCAAGCCGGAATTGCGAGCGCAATCCGGCTCGTAATTCCGTCTTGAATAAGCCGTGTGAACACGGCCTTAGGCTTCATGCTCCTTCATTATATAAATACACATCACCTGATATGCTTCAATCCAATAGGCACTTGCCTAACAACTCTGCAGACAGTGTAGTAGAAAGACACTGAGAAAGATGCAAGAATGAAAGTTATGCCCTGAGAACTGGAGATTACATTACATTAAGAGAAATCTATGTTCACGGCTGGAACTATATATCATGGTGGCAATTAAAACAAAAAAAAATTAGAGGTCTTTGTAATAGTGTTTTCATTTTTGACTGCACTACAATAGATTCCAAGTCATGAAAATGAAAGAGCTGTCATGATATGTACATGTAACATGAGATCTATACTGTGCGCTATTTTTGTTTAGGAAGAAAGTAAAGATATGCAATGGTTTGGGCTTAGTGCTTTTGAAGGTGTGGTTGCTATACACGCTGCCATACTGAGAAATGTGGTACTTTGATCTGAATATTAAAAGATCACTTGACAGCTGCCTGATGACTCACATCAACATCTTGAACAGATTTGCATTAGTGACAAAGAACTGGGTTTCATTTTTTTCCATGACTACTTGTTTCCCGTGGGACAAATTCCCATTATTTCTAGTTCTAGGTCTTTTTATTCTTTAGAAATTCCTCACAAAGCATCAGCTACCACTGGTAGAATGTGGCACCATGTCCCTACCTTGGGTGGAGCCAACACTTACAGAGTAATTTGGACGTTTGTAGCTCACCTACATATGATTGCAAGATAATAGCTTGATGGCATTCATATATTCAGTTTTGTGGGAGTAATGATTACATTGGAAACTGCATTAGAGAAAACTTGGGGTCCATGCCTACAGTAGTGGGTCTCTAACAACTCAGTTTGGGGAACAATTGGAACTGAAGTGTTTGTCTTGGAGAAGAATACAACACAGGTACCTTCACAATGGACACAGTCTTTCAAGTTCCTTGACACAGTGATTTTTAGGCTATGTTCACACGGCTTAAACTGGAACGTATTTCGCGTCGTATTGCGCCCAATACGGCGCGAGATACGTCCCAGTCACTACGGTAATCCACAGTTCTCATAGAGAACTATGGATTACGTCTCCTCTCCCCGTTTGCACAATACGCCGCAGGGGGAGATAAGTGACATGTCAATTACCAGCGGCGAATACACGCCGCTAGTACTGAATGTCTATGGGGCCGCCCCGTAATTATGCCATGTGAACCCTGCCTTAGTGTTTGAAAATGCATGGAAAAATACATTACAAAGTAAAAGCATTTAGCTAATTTCCTGTCATTGGGAAAACAGAGATCAGAAAAAAGTCTTATCCAAAGAATACTGACTTCTTGCAAAAACAAAAGTGTAACTGACCCAAAACATAAACTCAAACCCATTGCATGTAGGACATTTTATATTTCACTATGGACTTTACTGTAACAATTGGCCCCATTTACTGTAAAATTGCACATATAAATGCCATTAAAAACACCATTAAAAAAATCATATTTTAGAAGAATCCGTGTAAGAAACCAGTTAATGAGGTTGTCAATTGTATACAACTACTTGCCCATATGCATGTGAACGTCATAGATGGAGATTTCTCACTCAGGACTATCCCCTATTAAACAGAGCAAGAGCCGCTTTGAACATGAGCTTCTGCTCAGAAAATGGGCTCCATTCAACACCAGCTATGTTCATCCTGTACATAGCACAAAAGTACTGTCGGATTCTCGGTGGTTTCAGAATTTTCAAACCGGCGGTATACTGTGTTGTATAGACAGCAATGAAAAACCCATGCTGTAGTCTATACAGCATGGGTTTTTAACTGGCGTGTTAAAAATCCGGCGGTGGAATATGCAACATGTTGCAAATTCCGCCAGAGTCCTGTGGTTTGCCATCAGATTCCCAAACATTCAATGGTATGGGTCTATGGCAAAAATTAAAACCGGCCGCGGTTTTTGCGCAAATCAGTACCAAATATCGCGGCCCTGCATAGGACAAAAAATAGGTGTCATATGATAATTATCAAACAATATCAAATTAAATTATTTAAAATTCATAAAAAATGTTATCGTATAAAATATAAAAATATGTTGTATCCCCAAAAAATAAAATATCTCCTATAAAATGTATTTAAAATTAATAGAATCTAAAACTAGTTTTACATTAAATAACCCACTGATGATTTTGTTCAGATTTTTACATTTTTATTTTTTACTGAATTAAATTTGACACTTATTTTTGCTGCTCTCACTCTTTATTCTACATACAACAAGAGCCAGCACAGTACAGGTCTTGCTGGGATCTGTGGTCCCCAAGTAAGATCAAGTACCATAGTTTCTATTCACTGACATGCTATTCTAATGACTTTATAACCTTTATACATGTTAGACACATTACTAATGCGCCTAAGTTTCGTAATGCGCCTAACACATAGGCGAGGCGTGGGGAACTTTAGGCTCCATTTATAATCGCACAAAAACTACTTTCATACATTCAAGTGCATTATACACTGAAAATGAGACGCAATAATTCACTTCGAAGCACCTTCCTTCATACATGTCTCCCATAGAGTGTAAAATTTGTCTCAGCCTTGTCACTATGAAATTGGTTTTGGATTGGTACAACAGTTTTGCAACACATTTTGTCGTGACACATTCAGAAATGTGGTGCATTGTATTAATCTGGCGCAACACACTCCCATAGAATTGGCGCATGCAAATGTATTGGGTTTGTCGCAGCATGTGCCAGGTGGTGTATGAACATTCATATATCTATAGAACAAGGCTATGAGGATTTTTGGCTAAAGCATGGAAGAAAACTTGCTCAGCCCTGTTTATACATGTTTCCTCAAGTCACTTGCATCCAGTGCTCCCAATTCAAAAAAATTTTTTTCATTTAGAAATTTCCCAAAGAATCTCAGTTCACAATTTTGATCAAAAGATGTTTTTAAACTGCCCAGCTTTCAAATGACTCTAAATCGGGGCAGTCCTTCCTATCTTTACCTCTCAATAGAGGCCATTTCAAAGGCCTCTCACTGGGTCAACCGACCTCCATTATACAGAGAGAAAAAAAATAAGAAAACACACCAAATTTCAAGCTGCATTCTTTAATGACAGCCTTTGTTAGAGTGGGCGGGTACAGAAACCCAAAATGGAAGCACCCCTTCCTCCCCATATAGGTTAAAATCAAATACACCAAATAAACGTATGAGTTCTCCCACAAAAAAAAATTTCAAAAAAAAACGTCTGCAAACCTGGGTGCCACTGGCAGGGCTGCGGCACACATGTAATTATACATGTACGCACACAGACCGCCGCCAGCGGCACATTTCTGCAAAAAGGGCAATACACTGCGTGGAAATCCCTAAAGAAGCGTTTACGCTATCTATCATACATGAAAAAACATTGAGATTCTCGGTTCACATATTTTGATCACCCAGGTTTGCATACGTTTTTTCAGAAATGTTTTTTGTGCAGAACCATACGTTATATTTGGTGTATGTTGATTTTAACCTATATGGGAAGGAAGGGGTGCCTCCATTTTGATTTCTGCACCCGCCCACTCTCACAGGCTGTCATAAAAAAGTGCAGCTTGAAAAGTCTGGGTGTGTTTCTTATTTTTTTCTCTCTGTATAAGGGAAAGGTCGGTTGCCCCAGTGAGAGACCGTGAATTGGCTCGTTTAGAGGTAAAGATAGGATAGGACTGGCCGATTTTGAGATCACGTTGAAAGTCGTGGGCAGCTTAAACATCTTTTGATCAAAATATGTGAACCAAGAGTCCCGAAAGTTTTTTTTATGTATGATAGATAGCATAAATGCTTCTTTAGGGATTTCCACGTAGTGTACCCTAAGAAGGCACCAAATTTATCACAGTGGCTCAGGCTGTTTGATAAATTTGGCTCATCATTAGACACTATTGAGACAGTATTTTATGGACAAGTCGCAACAGTCCTTAAAGGGAAGAGAATCTGTAAGATTTCCTGACACATCTGTTTTAGTAAATCCTTGTGTTCCCTGTGAAATACCAATTCTGAAGCATCTTCTCTTATAACTCTGTGTTGTGATGTTCCTCTGTTATTCCTCCTAGAAATATATTACTGAATCTGTCAGCTGGGTGTTACCATTTCAGTTTTTAAAGGCGTATCCCTACACACACTGACTGATAGCACTGATTGGACAGTGTCAGACTGTGCAGGACACTCAGGGCCATCTTTTCCATTGGAAACACTAGGCAGTTGCCCGGGGGCCCCACAAGTATAGGGGCCCCAGACGGGGTATGCTTGTCTCTGGAATACAAAAAAACATACCCAGGATCCCATGTTTGGCTTTGCTAATTTTACTGTTGGTGTGTTTTTAGGATGTGCAAACAAATAAAAACCATGGTGGATAAGGGAGCCAAAGGCTCCCTGCCTTGCCAATTAGTCTTGTAGGCTGCAAGCTGCCGTTGTCCATGCATAAGTGGCGTGATAATATGAGTGTGCTTTGGAGTGGCCAGAGGCATGACCTAGTGTGATGTTAGGTATTTGGACAGGGTCCACTACAGTGTTGTGCCCAGGGGCGCATGATGCTGTTAAGACAGTTCTGAAGACACTCCCCCAAGTGGTAACACCCACCTGACAGATTGGTAATGATTTTCAAGGAGTAATAACAGGAGAACCCCACAACATAAGGGGCCATATGTATGAAAACTGTTTAGGTCTAAAAATCACTTTTTTGCCCATAGGTTACTACGGGCAAAAAAGTGAGTTTTAGACCTAAACAGTTTTCATACATGTGGCCCAAAGATTTCAGGAAAAATGCTCCAGAAATGTTATTTCATAGGGAATACAAGTATTTATTAAAAGAGACAAATCAGGAATGGTCATAGTTACTTCCAAGCTTGAGCACCAAATATTGTTTTTTAAAAAACTTCATCTATCTACAATAGTCCTAGAAAGCCATTCATTTATGAACCAATTTGCTGAGAAAATACTAATGGTTATAAGGTAATTTCCGGTTCTTCCAGCAGTCGAGAAGCTAAATGTTGTCTTTTTAGACTAAGCACTTATTTTGGATAAGAAGGAGAATAAACTACAGAGAGAAAAATCCACCTGACAATCAATGTGTTATTTTCATATACCTGCAGTGGATGAGACATCTCTGTATCCTCCACCTGGCTAAGATTAACCTCAATATCCTTGACATAGTTGTAATTCTTCCTTGTCATGACAGAGCTTTGAGATGCTCCTCATACTCATTGTCTAGAAGGACCTGTCCTGGGACATACAAGCCTTTCATTCTACAACCAACCTGAGGTTGTCTTAGAACACAGGGGGTACTAGGACTATTATATGCATATGCATTATACCCATTCTTGTTTCAGCCTGCCCACTGAATTACTTCATAGCTCCCACATGAACAAGTACATAAGGAAATTCCAAAGTATACAACCTATATTAAAGGGTATTCCAATCCCATCGAAAGAAGATGTTGTAAGCATATCCCATCGCTTCAGGATTCATGAGGGTGCAGCCTCTGGGATTCCCATCAACCAAAATAATGAAGGAGGTGAAGCATTGGTGTAGTGCTAAATCCCATTTACTGTTTTTAACCTGTAAAGCGCCCCCTGGCTAATAATGTGGGGAAGAGAACCCCAGTGTTAACCAGTTCATGTTAAAGAGGTTGTCTCATTACAAGGATTGCTTTTAATGTTAAAGATCTTGCAAAAACAAGTCATTTACCATGTCCTACTGATTCCTAGATATCCCCTCTTGTATGGGCTGCGTCAGCTCCTTAGGTCACTATAGCTACAGACCTGTTTGATCTCTCCTGATAGGCTGCCAGCACTGGTTGCTATAGCTACAGACCTGGCTTCTACTGCAGCCTAGTAGAAGCCAGTAAACACACCCCTGAATTCAAAAGTGAAACCGAGAAAACAGGACTGAGGTAAGATGAATCAATGTAGTGAGACAACCCCTTTAATGGGGTCTGCTGCAGATTTCTGCACAGCTGGCAGCACCACTGTGTGGGAAAAATATTTAGAACAGGGTGCACCCTTATTTTATTCTCAAAAACGCAAGTAGTCCTAATGGTCGGACGTTCATCAATAATAAAAAATGGCATTTATCTAGAGATAAGCCATTACTTTATAAAATATAATAGCCCCTGTAAATCAGATGAGAATACCAGGGGCCTTATGTATGAAAACTGTCTTTGTTGCCCATAGCAACAGCTCATAGCTCTTCTTTCATTTTTTCAGAGCACTATATGAAATGAAAGGGGAGGTCTGCTGCTATGGGCAACAAAGACAGTCTTACTGTTAGACAGTTTTCATACATAAGGCTCCTGGTGTATACTTTTGTTATATGCTATTAGGGAGACATGTTTTAAAACTGATTATGTCTAAGACTTTCTTTGTTGGCCATAACAACCAATCGGAGTGCCCCTTTAATTTTTTTCAGTGCACTATATGACATAAAAGGGGAGCTTTAATTGATTGCTATGGGCAACAAAGAAAGTCTTAGAAATAGACAGTTTTCATACATAAGTCACTTAATGCTTGGCCCTCAGGCCCTGATCCATCCTGAATAGGAATCTTAGTGGGACATATGTGGCCCAATAGCTGTTTTCTATTTTTTAGTGTGTGTGCATATATATATATATATATATATATATATATATATATATATATATATATAATTATTATTATTATTATCATTTTGAGTGGGGGATTGGGGTGGAAATAGTGATGATGATCAATAATGGAAAATAAACCTCCAGGTTCACAAAATAAGAAATGGTACAGTATTTGATGTTGTGGGTAATTTGCAAAAAACAGATATAAAAGTCGTAACTAGTGGATACATAAATCGTAGGTTAAGTTTTGCAAGAAACACTTCCAGCATAATATTAAGTATTCTCTCATTCACTCCTTAGCTAAAGGCTGCAAACTGTCATGGTGTCAACTTGTCCTGTTACAGTGGCAGCTTGAAGTCTGTTGCTTAGTCTGTCTGGGAAATCTCTGGGAAAGAGGAGTGAGGCTATACATTGTAGCAGTGAGCAGTGAGGAAAAAGACACATTAACATTGTTATATCCTTTAATGAAATACAATAAAATATTTTGATTTATCCATTCAATTATTATGATGTCATTGTAATATACAGGGAAGGACAGCTATGGCAAAGCTAAATAAGTAAAGAATTATGGTATAGATAGATTATGAAATAACTAGAAATAAATAGTTTGTAGATAGATAGATAGATACAAAGAGGGATAGATACATAGATACATAGATACAAAGAGGGATAGATAGATAATTAGATAGATAGATAGATAGATAGATAGATAGATAGATAGATAGATAGATAGATAGATAGATAGATAGGAGATAGATACAAAGAGGGATGGATAGATACAAAGAGGGATAGATAGATAGATAGCTAGATAGATTAGAAAGATAGATATGAGATAGATAGATAGATAGATAGATAGATAGATATAGATAGATAGATAGATAGATAGATAGATAATGTAGATTGATAGATAAATAGACAGAAAGATAGATAGAGGTAGATACAAAGAGGGATGGATAGATACAAAGAGGGATAGATAGATACAAATAGTGATAGATAGATAGATAGATAGATAGATAGGAAGTTATTAAATTAATTGTCTGTGCTTCAAAAATATCTAGAAAGAAGACAAATATCTGAAAAGGAATATCTATGCATCTACCTATTCTGGGAAACCTGTCATACGATTTTTACACACAGAAGAACTGACTGTTGCAGACCTCTCTCTGTCTGGGCATTTTCCCTACTTGTTACACCTGGGCCATTGAGCTGATGACCATTGAGCTTATGCACTAAAACAAAGTCGTATATCTAACCATAATATGGTTTTTTTTTTTTTTTAAAAAAAAAAAAAAAATTTTAAAATTATAAAAATAAAAAAAAATTATTTAATATTTGTTGGAATATTACCCCTGGGGCTTGATCAAATTTGTTTTTTCTTTTCCCCTTTGGCCCCATAAACTGAAGAGAAAAAAAGCGTAATTGTAAGGTTAGGAGGGTGTATTGAACTGTATGGACATCCACAAAGCATTGCTAAAAAATACACTACTGTTGCCCAAAAAGGGCAGGATAGTCTCTACCACCCCCTTTTAATTCTTCTACTCTGTTGAGTTGTTGGGAAGAAGAAAATTAGGGCAGTAATTTGCGTCAGTATCACATTATTGCAAGGTTGCGAGGGGACATTACTACAATTTTTCTGCCTTCTTTTCCATGGAGGCCCTTTTTCCAAGTGCTGGCTTGTGGAGTGTTGTGCCAGCCTCCTGCTTCCTCAGTGAGCAGCATTGTGTGTAGCAGATGGGTGCAGCTGCTCCTATAGTCGTTACAAAAAGCAGCGGGGGAGTGTGGGTGGCAAATCAGCTGCCATTTCTTTTTATCCTGCGTCTTATCGTGCAGCAGGACTGCATTACTCCACAGAGCCAGTATAACACTGCTGCCAGCCTCCAGGGCTTATTACATGACTGCCATCATCTGTACAGGGCAAGGGCTTTATTACTATATCGCAGCTCAGTCTCCCTCATTATATGGTAACGGCCCTGTGTCTATGTGTGCATGCAAGTGTGTGTATATGTGTGTGTGTATGTATGGATAAGTATCAATGTGAGGAAATTAGTTTATTTATGCATGTATTTTAATGTGTGAATACACATGTGTGAATACTGGATAAATGATAAGAAACTGATTTATATACGGATATAAAGAAAGAAGCAGATTAAACCTAGTAGCCAGTGCTGCTAATAATAATTTTACACATTGTAAAAGGCTATAAAAATCATAACTGACATTTATTAACATTACTATTAGATCAGTAAAGAGATAATAAAATATTAAAGAACACAGAATAAAAAGTCAATGAGGCTAATATTTTGTTATACTAGCGTATTTTTGTATGAAGAAAGAAAGAAAAAGAGAGAATGAAGGAAAGAAAGGAAGGCGGGTAGAAAGGAAGGAAGAAAGAAAGAAAGAGAAAGAGAGAAAGAGAGAAAAAGAGAAAAAAAGAGGATAGAAAAAAAAAGAAGAAAAAAGAAAAGAGAAAGAAAAAGAAAGAAAAGTAGGAAAAGAAAAAAAGAGAAAGAAGGAGAAAAAAAAGAAAGAGATAAGAAAAGAAAGAGAGAAAGAAAGGACGACTGCTTGAAGACCTCCTTAATTACTGCATATTGTCTATAATTCAGTTATAATATAATAAAATGAAAACCCCAATAAATAATAAATTCCATTAACCCCTTTTTCTCTGATAGTTTAGATTTATAAAGGTTGATGTACAATTGCCCGTCTACCTTTTCTGTCCTTTCAGTATGTTATCCATGTCTGGAGTGTAGCAGGCGGTGGAGATCATCCTGTTTTTCTCATCCATCGGGGGTGGGTGTCCATACTCCAACCCTCTCTTAAAAAATAGTTTTTTAAAACCTGTAAAATCACAAAAACGTACGATACCTGAGGAAGAGACAATGTCTCTATAAGATACCTTAAATCGATGGAATTGACGATGAGTGGTTTTGCATTGAAATGTCGCAAGCTTGTCGCATCATATGAAATAATGCAGTAGTAAGATAGATAAAGGTAGGTAGATGATAGATAGTAGATAGTAAAAAGATAGTAATAGATAGATAGATGTTTGATAGATAGATAGATGATATATAAAAATTGATAAAAAGATAGTAGATAGAGAATAATAGATAAAGGGTAGAAGAAGATAAAATAGATAAATAGATAATTGATATAGATAGATAAAAATAGATAATAGGGGTAGATATGGGGAAAAATAGGAAAAATAGATAGATAGATAGATAGGGGGTAGATAGTAGGTAGGGTAATAGATAGATAATAGATAGATAATTGATAGAAAATTAGATAGGGAAAATAGATAGATAGATTTGATAGATAAATAGAAGATAGATAATAGGAGGAAAAATAGATAAAAAATAAAGATAGATAAAGAGATAGATAGAAGAAGATAGTTAAAAATAATAGATAGATAGGAAAAAAAAGATAGATGATTAAATAATAATAGATGATAGATAAGGGGAAAAGATATAGATAATAGATAGTAGATAAAAAGATAGATAGATAGATAGATGATGATAATAGGAATGTAATAATAGATAGGAGATAGATATGAGATAGATGATAGATAGATAGATAGATAGGAGATAAAAGATAGATAATTAGATAATAGATAATAGAGATAGTTTTGAAAAAAGTAAAAAAAAATAATTAGATATATGATTAGGAGTAATAAATAGATGTAGATAGAAGAAGATAGAAGATGGGGGGGTGATAATTAGATTTGTAAGATAGATAGAAGATAGGAAGAAGATGTTAGATAGATAGAAAGGGGAGATAGTTTAGATAGATTAGGGAAAAGGAAAAAATAGATAAATAATAGTAAAAATAGATAAAAAGGGGAGATGATAAAAAATTAAAAATAGATAATTTGGGAGATAGTAGATAGATAATATAGATAATGAAGATAAAGTAAAAGGGGGGAGTAAGTTTTTTGGTGAGGAAGGGTAAGAATTGAGGGGGATTTACAAAAGGGAAATAAAGAGAAATGAAATTATAATTATAATATTTAATGATAGGGGTAAAAAATTTTGGGGTTTTTAGATGGGTTGAGTGAAAAAAAAAATTGGTAAGTTTTAAAATAAATAAGGTATATAATATGAATGATATATAATTTTAATTGTGAAAAGGGGGAAAAATGGATTTGATAAATGTTGAAAAGGGTTTAAAAAAGTTGTGGGGAAGGTAAAAAAGATGTTATTAAGAGAAAAAGGATAAAAAAAATAAAGGTTGTGGGTAAAGGAGATGGGGGTTTAAAGGAGGAAATAGTTTTTAATTTGGAAGAGATTTAAGGGGGTGGAAAAAATTTTAAATAAAAAGAGGGGGTGATGGGGGGTTTTTGTGTTTTTTTGTGTGATAGATGGATGAGAATCCCAGCTCTGCTACATCTCTACATTCATATATATATACACGTGTGTATGAAACATACATAAATATTTACATATATGATTGGAATTGCCTGTAGTTCTATAAAAACCACAAGTAACATGTCATAGTGATGAGAAGCCCAGCCCTGCTACATCTCTGCAGCTCTTTACATCTGTGTGTATATATGAGTGGAATACAACAAGAAACAAGGCAGAGTAATGTAAAGCCAAGCTTTTATATATGTAACTATACGGGTAGGAATACCTGCAGTGCTGTGAAAGACCACAGGTAATGAGAGTCTGTACTACATCTCTGCAGATCTTAACTACAAATACGCGTATTATATCATATAGTATATATATAATATATATAATAATATATTATATATTATATATATAATATATTTATATACATAACACACACACACAACCACACTAGGGTGACTCTTAAAAATGAAAGGTTAAAATTTCCCCTAGTTATCATTCTTCAAGCTGTTCCACCTGATGAAAAAAAAAATGTGATAAATTCTGTTTTGGATAACATATAGAGGTGTCCCCAGGGGTCTACATTAGGGGTAAAGAAATGAAAGTGGTTCATTCAAATGCCTCACCCCCTGAAGTTGTTCCACTTATGAAGAGGAGAATTGTTGAATTGTTTTTAAAATTGGGGCCCGCATTTACGGTGGCCCTTAAATTTTTTCAAAAATTGTAAAAATTAGTTCCCAGATTCCACTAAGGGAAATCAAATTGTTAATATGAGAAAAGACTTTTGAGTGCTGTGTAAACCCGCAATGTCAGTGGTGAAAACCCAGCCCTGCAACGTCTTTTCCCCCAACATACAAAACCATAAATTTAAAATATATATATTTTTGTATTTATATTTTTATATTTATATATATATATATTTTTTTATTTTTTTTATTTTAAAATTTTATGTTTTTTTTTTGGTGTGTGTGTACAAAATATTTAGAGGAGAGGGTGGGTTTTTTTAAAGAAACTTTGAAATTGTTAAGGATTAAAGTATGCGTTAAAGTTTATGATGTATATCTTTTTAATCTATATAGGGTCTATTTATCTCCCAATATAAAAATATATATATTATATTTATATATATAATAGTAGATAGATAGATAGATAGTTTGATTACATGTCTGTGCATCTAAAAAATATAGAATATCATGAAAAGAAAATAGATATAAATAATTTAAGTCAAATTTAAAAAAACCCATATTTTTTTAAGCTCACTCGCATAAATGAAAAGGGTTTAAATATAATCATGTGTGAGTCTATAAAAGTAACCAAAGTCCTGGGAACCCCTTTTAAATTTTACTGACATTGTTTTTTGAAGGCGTAGTATATATTTGGGAGAATAATACAGCCCTCCATACATACACTGCTGTGCATACGAAAAAGGGGCAAACAAGTCCTATATCTTCACTTGAGTGGATCGTGGCTGAAAACGGAAAATTCACCATGCGACTTTCTTGCGTTTAATGTTGCGGCAGATGTATAGTGCAGTGTGAATGAGGCCCTCTCGCCCTTCTTGTCGAGCAGATGTTTGGAGGATGAGTGGGGGGGAAAACTGTAGCGTAAAAGAGTTTCTTTTGGGTCTTTGGTTTCCCCTCTGGCAGATCCAGCCCTCTGATTTGTGAGAAGACGTTTTTTGGTTTGGGACAATTTAAAAAGGCACATGAAGCTGTTGTGCCCCCAAAACCACGGATCCCAGGGGGGGGGGCCCTGTGGGGGTGTGAAGGCACCCAGCCAAGGGGTGCAGGTTTGAGGGGGGGGGGCAGCTAAAGGGGTTGCGGGGCTTTGAGGGGGGTGGGCAGTCGGGGGTTTTGAGGCTGGGGGATGGGGTGTGGGAAAGCTAAAGGGGTTTGCAGGTTTGTGGGGGGTTTTGTGGGCAGCTTCGGGGGGTTTCCCTTTGGTTTGTGGGGGGGTTGGGGGGCAGAAGCCAGGGGTGCAGGCTGTGGGGGGTGTGGTGGGGGCAAGAGCTCAGGGGTGCGGGTTTGTGAGGGGTTTGGGCAGCTAAAAAGGGTGCAGGTGTAAGGGGTTTGGGCACCCTCAGGGGTGCAGGCTTTTTTTGGAGGGGTTTGGGCAGTGGGGGTTTTGCAGGCTGTGAGGGGTGTGGGGCTAAAGGGGGGGGCAGGCTGGTGGGGGGTTTTGGGGGAAAAGGCTCGGGGGTTTTGCGGCTGTAAAGGGGTTGGGGAAGGGGTTCGGGGGTGAAAGGCTTGTGAGGGGGTTGGGGGGCCAGCGGGCTCGGGGGTGCGGGGTGTGGGGGTTTTGGGCAGCCCCAAGGGGTCCCGTCTGTGGGGGGTTTTTGGGGCCCAGTAAAGGGGGTGCAGTCTGTGAGGGGGTTGTGCAGCTCAGGGGTTTGCAGGTTGTGGGGGGTTTGTGGGCAGTCGGGGAAAAAAGGGGGCCCCCTTGTGAGGGGTGGGGGGCCGCAGTCAGGGGGGGCAGGTTTGTGGGGGGTGTGGGCAGCAGCTCAGGGGTGCAGGCTGTGAGGGGTGTGGGCAGCTCAGGGGTGCGGTTTGGGGGGGGGGTTTGGGCGGTTTCAGAGGTCAGGCGGGCTGTGGTGGGGGTTTTGGGGCCCGCTCAGGGGTGCAGGCTTTTGAGGGGTTTGGGCACCCCAGCTATGGGGTGCAGGCGGGTAAAGGGGTGTGGGCAGCAGTATGGGGGGGAGGCTGTGAGGGGTTTGGGGAAGCAGCTATGGGGGGGGGGCAGGTTTGGTGGGGGGGTGTGGGCAGCAGTAGGGGGTGCAGGGCTTTTTTGGAGGGGTGTGGGCACCCTAGGGGTGAGGCTGTGAGGGTTTGGGCAGCTCGGGGTGCAGGGTGTGAGGGGTCGGTGGCAGTCAGGGGTGAGGCTGGGGGGGGGTCTGGGCAGTTTTAAAAGGGGTTTGCAGGCTGTGGGGGGTTTTGGGGCCCCAATCAGGGGTGCAGGCTGTGAGGGGTGTGGGCAGCTCAGGGGTGCAGGCTGTGAGGGGTGTGGGCAGCTCAGGGGTGCAGGCTGTGAGGGGTTTGGGCAGCTCAGGGGTGCAGGCTGTGAGGGGTTTGTGAGCCAAAGGGGGTGCGGGGCTGTGAGGGGTGTGGGCGCTCAGGGGTCCCAGGCTGTGGGGGGGTTTGGGAAGCTCAGGGGTTTGCAGAGCTGTGGGGGTGGGGGCGCCAAGGGGTGCAGGCTGTGAGGGGTGTGAGCAGCTCAGGGGTGCAGGCTGTGAGGGGTTTGGGCAGCAGCTCAGGGGGCAGGATGTGGGGGGTTTGGGGGCAGCACAGGGGTGAGGCTGTGAGGGGTTGTGGAAGTCAGGGGTTGGCAGGTTGTGGGGGGTTGTGGGCAGCTCGGGGGTGAAAAAGGCTGTGAGGGGGGGGTGGGAAGGCCGGGGGTTTTTGGCAGGCTGTGAGGGTGGGGGGGATCGGGGGGTGCGGGCTGTGGGGGGGTTTGGGGGAGCCAGGGGGGCGGCCGGGGGTGTGGGGGTGTGGGAAGATCAGGGGAGAAGGGGCCTTGTGAGGGGGGGGTGGGCAGCTAAGGGGTGAGGTGTGAGGGGTTTGGGAGTCCGGGGGGTTGCAGGCTGTGAGGGGTGTGGGCAGCAGCTCAGGGGTGCGGGGCTGTGGGGGGGTGTGGGGGAAGCTCAGGGGAGCAGGTTTGGTGAGGGGTTTGTGGGCGCCGGGGGGTGCGGGGGCTGTGGGGGTGTGGGAGCTCAGGGGTGCGGGCCGTGAAGGGTTGGGGCGCTCAGGGGAGAGGCTTTGGGGGGTTTTGGGAAGTCAGGGTGCGGGGCTGTGAGGGGTTTTTTTTGGGGCCAGTCGGGGGTTTTGCGGGGTGTGGGGGGGCCCTGGGCAGCAGTCGGGGGTGCGGGGGCTTTTGGGGGGTCTGGGCAGCAGCTCGGGGGGGCCGGGGCTGTGAGGGGTTGGGCGAGAGCTCAGGGGGGGCAGGCTGGAGGGGTTTTTGGGGCACCCGTCAGGGGTGCGGCTTGAGGGGCCCCTTGGGCCCGCACCCTCGGGGGGGGGGGAAAAGGGGTTTTTGGTGAGGGGTGGTGGGCAGCTAAGGGGGGGCGGTGGGAGGGGTTTTTGGGCAGCTCAGGGGTGCGGCTTTTGAGGGGTTTTGGGGCAGTTCGGGGTGGGTTTTGTGGGGGTATTTGTGGGAAGCTCGGGGAAAGCAGGTGTGGGGGGTTTGGGGAGCTCGGGGTGCAGGCTGTGGGGGGTTTTGGGGCAGTCGGGGGTGCAGGTTTGTGGGGGGTTTGGGGCCCAGCAGCTCAGGGGTGTGGGGCTGTGGGGGGGTGTTGGGGCGGGGGGGGTTTGCAGGCTTGTAAAGGGGTTTTGGGGCCCAGTCAGGGGTGCGGGCTGTGGGGGGTTTTGGGGCAGTTTCCAGGGGTGAAGGCTGTGGGGGGTGGGGGCAGCCAGGGGGGGCAGGCTGAGAGGGGATTTTAAATTGGGCGGGCTCAGGGGTGCAGGCTTTTAGGGAGGGGGGGCACCCTCGGGGTGAGGCTGTTGGGAGGGGTGTGGGAAAGCTCAGGGGTTGCGGGGCGTGGGGGTTTGGGCAGCTGGGGGTGCAGGCTGTAGGGGGCCGGGGGCCCAAGCTAAAGGGGTTTGCAGGCTGTGAGGGGTGGGGGCAGCAAGGGGGGAGGCTTTTTGGAGGGGTTTGGGAAAGTCAGGGGTCCCAGGCTGGGGAGGGGTGGGGGCAGCTCAGGGGGGGGTGGTGGGGGGTTGGGGGGTTTTCCTTTTCACAGGGATTTTGCGGGGTTGTGAGGGGTGGGTGGGCAGCTCAGGGGTGCAGTCTTTGAGGGGTTTTTGGGCAGTTAGGGGTGCAGTCGGGTGGGGGGTTTTGGGCGGGTCGGGGTGCGGCTGTGAGGGGTTTGTGGGCCCAGCTCAGGGGGGGGCTGTGAGGGGTGGGGGGGAGCCCCGGGGGTGCAGGCATGGTGAGGGGTGTGGGCGGGCTAGGGGTCCCGTTGTGGGGGGTTTGGGCAGCTCAGGGGTGCAGGCGGGGAGGGGTTTGGGCACCCTCAGGGGAGGCAGGCTGTGTGGGGTGTGGGCGTAAGGGGGCGGGGCTGGGGGTTTTTTTGGGGGAAGTCAGGGGTGCGGGGCCTTTTGGGGGGTTTGTGGGCAGTTTCAGGGGGGGCAGGCTGTGAGGGGTGTGGGCAGCTCAGGGGAGCAGGCTTTGGGGGGTTTGGGGGCAGCTCGGGGGTGCGGCCCTTGTGAGGGGTTGTGGGGCCGTCAGGGTGCACCCCCTTTTGGATGGGTTGGGGCAGTAAGGGGTTTGCAGTTGTGAGGGGTTTGGGCAGTTTCAGGGGTGAAAGGCGTGGGGGGTTTGGGGCAGCCCCCGGGGGGAAAGGGCTGTGAGGGGTGGGGGCCAGCTAAAGGGGTGCAGGCTGTGAGGGGTTTGGGCAGCTCAGGGGTTCCGGGCTGTGGGGGGTGTGGGCAGCTCGGGGGGTGGGGGCTGTGGGGGGTGGGGGGAAGCTAAAGGGGGCCCCGGCTGTGGGGGTTTTTGGGGGCGCAGTCAGGGGTGCAGGCTGTGAGGGGTGTGGGCAGCAGCTATGGGGTGCAGGCTGTGAGGGGTTTTTGGCCCGCTCAGGGTGCGGGTTGTGAGGGGTTTGGGCGCAGCTAAGGGGGGGAGGGGGAAAGGGGTTTGGGCAGCTCAGGGGGGGGCCCGGGGTGGGGGGTGTGGGCAGCTAAAGGGGTGCAGGGGTGAGGGGTGTGGGCAGCTCAGGGGAGCGGGCCCTGTGGGGTTTTTTGGGGCAGAAAGGTCGGGGGTTTGCAGGCTGTGGGGGGTTTTGTGGCGCAGCTAGGGGTGCAGGCTGTGGGGTTTTTGGGGGCAGCTCGGGGGTGGGGCTGGGGAGGGGGTTTGGGGGCAGCTAAGGGGAGCAGGCTGGAGGGGTGTGGGAGCCCCAGGGGTGCAGGCTGTGAGGGGGTTGGGGAGCCAGCTCAGGGGGTGGGGGCTGTGAGGGGTGTGGGGCGGGTCAGGGGTGCAGGCTGTGGGGGTGTGGGGCGGGTAGGGGTGCAGGTTGTGGGGGGGGTGTGGGGGGGGGCTCAGGGGGGGGCGGGCTTTTGGGGTTTTTTGGGCGCTGGGGGGTCCCAGGCTTTTGAGGGGTGTGGGCAGCCCCAGGGGGCGGGGCTTTTGGGGGGTGTGGGCGCTCGGGGGTTTGCGGGCTTGGGGGTGGGGGCCAGTCAGGGGGGCAGGCTGTGAGGGGTGGGGGGCAGCTCAGGGGTGCGGTTTGTGGGGGGTTTGGGGGGCCGCTCAGGGGTGAGGCTGTGGGGGGGTGTGGGCAGTCAGGGGTCCCCGGCTGGGGGGGTTTTCGTGGGAAAGGCCCCAGGGGGGCGGCTGTGAGGGGTTGGGCCCCGTCAGGGGCAGGCTGTTGTGTGTGCCTGGGTGATAGGTGTGAGCTCGGAGCTGTCAGCTGGACGTCTGTGACTTGGAGGTGAAAACCCCCCCCTCTCCCGGGGGATTTTGGAGAGGGGGGGGCTGCTGACGGAGGGAAAATTGGTGAGCTCTAATACATTGAGGCAGAGGGAGGAAACCTCCCCCGGGGGCTCAGCCTTTTTGGGGAAGAGAGGGAAAGGGGGGGGAAAAACTCCCGGGGGAAACTTTGGCACAACTTGTCCTGACTCAGTGGCTCCACGTCCAGTGTCTGCTCTGCCCTAGACACATGGTGCAAGCCTGTGCCCTGTCCAGTGCAAAGGGGAGGAATGAAAGGGGGAGGGGGCCAACCTTAAATCTCTGCCATTCATCTGAGAGACTGGCAACAAGGGAGCTTTCCCCGCATCAACCCCCGGAGGGGAAAACCCCAAAAAACCCCGCGCGCTTTTACCCTATGGCCAAACCCCCTTAAACCTTTGAGTTTCCCCCTTTCCCAGTAAACCAGTCCCTGCTTCAAACCAGAGCGGGGCCCCCTTGGGGCGGTTTCCAAAACCCCTGGGGACAACATGTTTGGAAAATGATGGGCTTAAACCCCAAAAACCCGGGCAAAGAGGGGGGAAGGGACAAGGGGGGAGCTTTGGGCCCGGGGGAAGGGGGGAGGAGAAGCCCGGGGGCCCTCTCAGAAGCCCCCTTACCCTTTTAGCCTCATCGTAAAGGCCCCCCGGGAGGGTCGGAGAAAAGGGGTGACCCTCTCAGCCCTATACCGTAACCCTCATCAGCAAAGGTTTACAAAAATATGAGAAGAAAAAAGAAGGGCTGGGAAAAACAGCCTTCCGGGGCCAACAAAACCCTTTAGCCTCCGAGGGGCTTAAACAAGGTGCCCCAGGGAGGGTGGGGGGGAAAGGGAAGGGCAAATAATGGCCCTGGGGCCCCGCCTGTGAGGATATTTTTTCCGAGAAGGGCAAACCCACAGGGGGGGAAAAAGGGGGGCCGGGTTGAAAAAAGGGGCCATTCCAAAAAAAAAGGCCCTCCCCCTACCCCTTCCCCCGGCAGGGGAAAAGCCTTTCAGCAGTTTTACCCAATGGCTACCTGTCGCCACCCAAGTACCTCCAATCCACCTTCAAAAGAACAACTCCCGGTTTTCCCCGGGTTTTTAACCCCCAACCCCCCCTTTTACCCTCCTGTCAGATGGCTGGGGGCAATGTCAGCCCAGTCAATGTCAAGGGAATCTCGCATGTCCTCTACGTCCTACCCCAGGGTTTTCCAGAGAGACAACCCCCGCAGGGGTTCAACCCCCTCAAGGGAATGGCCCCCACCACCCCCCTTTCATCCCCTCACCCCAGCAGCTGAGCCCGGCCAGCCCAGCTCCCCCACCTTCAGCCACCTCCAATGGAGTGCAGTTTACCTGTGCCAGGCAGCCCTCAGAGCTGTCCATGATGCACTGCTCTTATTGGGACCATGAAACCAAGCACAGCGCCCTGCACCCTAGAATAGACCTCTGAGAGCCTGTTTGGAGAACTTCCAGTGAACTATGGAGCTACATCCCGTGTACACCCGGGTTTGACCGTGGGCCCTACAGATTGTCCTAGAAGATGCACCCATAACCCCACAGTCTCTTTATAGTTAAGGATTGTTGTAGGCATTGCTGCCATAGGGGAACTGGTTGTATTGCAGCCCTCTGCTGAAGGAAGGCAGTGTAAGTGGATCATTGTGTATGTTCTGGCTATCTCACTTCTGGCATGCTTACACTTATAGGGCCACATGTATGAAACTGTTTAGGCCCTTAAAAACTCCTTTTACCCTAGAAACCTAGGGCAAAAAAGTGGTTTTAGCCCAAAATATTTTTTTCATTGTGGCCCTAAAAACTTACATAAAGTCCCCCAAATAATGATCTATGGTACTTTGCAAAGCACCAACATATGCAGAAATTTTGCCTGGCAGGAAAAACATTTGTCTGGGAATACAGCCCCCGACTCCCTAGTACATAACATTGAAAGGCCCCTCCGGTCATATAGAAAGCCAGGTTTTTTGGTCCCCATTTGTGGCCCAATCAAATTTGCCGGGTCCTAGATGGATTTTGTGACCCCTTGTGTGCCCCTATCATTTGTACATTGTCTCATATAGAAGACTCCTGCTTTAGTTAAACCCTTCTTGTTTTTAAAATTTTTCGGGTTTTGTAGTCAAAATTTGTTCGAGAAAAAAACCTAGCCCTTTTGTGGTTAATTTAAGACTGTCTGGCTTTGATCTAATGATCCCTCAAAGGATATGAATCCACAGAGCCACATCCACCTGTAATGCATAAGCAAGTCCTGTGTATGAATGGGATAGGGGAGATTTGTGTCCGTTTTCCAGTTATTTGTCTAAGTGGTTTGTACTGAGGCATCACCCCACAGCATACAATAGCCGCCACCATTCTTGGGACCAACTTCCTCAGACTAAAGTCAATGAGCACTTTTTGGATTTGTTGTTTTGGTTGTTTTGTTAGCCTTGTAAACCCCCCAATAAAATATCCATTTCTTGTAACCTCGGTCCCAGTTTTGTATGTTCTTGTGAAAAGTGGCTTAGGTGTAGAATGGGAATGCAGTCTTATGTCTGAAGTCCTAGTATCCATTGCTGTGGTTTTGTGTTTACAGTCTAATTTATGTTGTCAGTCATTGTAGTAAGGGGAAAGCTACGAAATTGGTACAGAATGAGTAAGCACCGCTACATAGGTTTTGTGTGTGCAAAAATGCAACATAAAATAAAGCAGTAACATCGGGGGGAAATTTGACTAAACTGTAACAGAGCAACTCAACTTTGCTATGTAACAATATATAATCATTATAATACATGGTATACACTACCTATTTTGTAAGTTAAAAAAAAGTGATATGGCCCAGTTATGGGGCAGTAATTCAGTAAATATGTTATTTTAAAATTAATAAAAACAAAATAGCTTGGTTTAACCTAGCCACCCACGTATACACTCATAAATAGATTTTTGGGGTATTTGTGCGATAGAATTTTTAACTGTTATTTTTAAATTTTTATGACATTCTCTATTTATAGATATATCATCGTTGATTAGATAAATAACTGTGAATGTATGTTTTAAAATTTTTATATATTAATATTATATATTTTTAACCACCCACCAAACCCGGTGAAATATTTTTTTATTGTGTATGTATTCCAGCTGTCTTTTTACACATAACCACCATCTAATATACCTCTGTCTGTCTGTCTATATATATTAAAAAAATTAGCATAGTTGCACAATGGGGTTTTTGCCGCAGGGTTTTTAATTTTTTTAAACAATTTTTTACATTTTTATTTTTTTTTTTTTTATCTTTCTATCTATTATCTATCTTTTTTTTCTATCTTTTTCTTTTTTATGTAACCCTGTACATTATTTTCAACACCCCACAAATATTTAATAATTTTTAAATAATAATAATAATAATAGAGTGATAGATAGATGATAGAAAAATAGAAGATATATAATCACAAATGTTCGTCACCATTGTGCCCTATGCTCATTTTTTTTCAAAAAAGGTTTTTTTTGGTGTGAGGGGCCAAAAATTATTTTCTAGACTATAATAGATAAATTTGGTTGCACATCCCAAAAAAAATTTAAAAAAAATAAGCTATGTGCACAATGGTGTGCAGTAAAAATTTTTGATTATTATATATATAAAATATATATGCAAACCCCCATACATTATTTTTCACACAAAAAATATATATATATTTTTTTTTTTTTTTTTTTTTTGGGTTTTGTGTGAAAATAATGTATAGGGTTAATTTTAGATAGTAGATAATCCAAATGTAACAAATGTTACTGCCCCCATTGGCAATTGTCATTTTTTTTTTTCATTTTAGAGACAGACAGGGTATATTGTGGTGTTAGTGTAAAAAAACAGCTGGAAAAAATTTTAAAAATAATAAAAGATAGATAGTAGATTTGATAGAAATTTTGATAGATATAGATAGATAGATAGATAGATAAATTTGATAGAATAGATGAAGTTGATAGTAGATTTAATTTTGATAGATAAGTAGATAGATAGATAATAGATAGTAAGATAGTTAAAAGTAGTAGGTAGGTTGGGAGGGAGAAGATAGTTGGGTTTTTGTTGAGTTTTCCCGTATTAGAGGCCCCCTGGCCTATTTATTTTGTGTGCCTGTTTATTCGTTTTTTTGTTATTGGGGAATTTGTAGGGTGCAGTTTTGTTTACCGAAAAGAATTTATCCCCTACCCTTACCCTTTTTTGTGACCAAAAGTGATGGGTTACATAGTGTATGCATCTAATAGAAAGGCATTTACATAATTTACTTTTGAGAACTGTTCCCGAATTGTTACTGTACTGATATTTCCTAATCCATAAGCGTTTCTCCTGCGATTACAGGACACGAATTATATTCCTTCATTTAAATTCTTTTTGCATTTTGTGTGTTCAGTCTTGTGAGAAGGTATTTGCTGTGGATGAAAACTGTATTTGGATACAGGTAGTATATATCAGAACAGGAACGTGCACGAAGTAGTATATACCGTGTAGTGCTGTGGGCGGTAGCTGAATGTTCCCATTGCCCCTAACTA
The DNA here is from genome assembly GCA_025379985.1 of Phyllomedusa bahiana. Classification (NCBI taxonomy): domain Eukaryota; kingdom Metazoa; phylum Chordata; class Amphibia; order Anura; family Hylidae; genus Phyllomedusa; species Phyllomedusa bahiana. Next base: position 309,234 of record JAODAL010000268.1, on the reverse strand, counting down.
TAGACACGCATATTAATTGCACATATTACTATTGACAAGTATATTAATTGTATACATAGCTATAGACAAAATTAAAATTGTAACAAATGCTATAGAGGTATATTTAAATTGTCCCAATAGCCAGACGTAAATTATTTGTAACATAAATTGTTGATTGTTTATTAATTGTCCCATGTTTAGAATTATTTTAAATGTACACTAGTATAAAACCCTAAAAAAAGGGATACATAGCTATGGGCACTTATATTTATTGTACACGTAGCTACAGACACATATATTAATTGTACACTATTTTATGACTCTTATTAAATGTAACTTTATCGCATAGCCTAGAATTATATTAATTGTTAATAGCTAGGACACTTATTTTTTTGTCACATAGCTAAAAAATCATAATTAATTGAAAAATAGTATATACTCTATATTAAATGTACACATTATAGGCATAGCCATAGACACCTATATTAATTGTACACAAGATAGAATCTATATTAAATTGAAAACCATTATAAAATTTGCTATGAATCTAAATTATACATTTTATAGACATCTCTATTAATTGTACACTTTTTAAAGCTAGAAATCAAATTTAATTGTTTGCCGAATTTTAAAACATAGCTATTGCCCATTACAATTTTATACATAAACTTTTTAAGAAATGCTTTTTTAAAATTGTACACATTTAAAAAAGCTTTGAAAATTTTTAAATTTATAAATCTTATTTTTTTTAAAATTAGAAACAATTTTTTTTACACTTAAAAATTAGTTTTTTACTTAAATTTACTATAGTTTGCATTTTAATTAATTGACCAAAGTTAAAGAAATTATATTAATTGTCTTAGCTTGAAAAACCATTTTTATTGAACACTAGCAAAAAACCAGTATTTTTTTTGGGTACACATGTAGGACACCTTTTAATTGACACATTATGCCATAGTTGACATCTATAAAATTTGTCACATAGTATGGACCCCCCTATATTAATTGTAACATAGCTAGGGGGGCCCTTATTTATTATAAATAGCTTTTGACTTATATTAACTGTACACTTTATACACATAGCTATAGACATCTATATTAATTGTATACATAGCTATGGACACATATTTACTGTACACATAACTATAGACAACTGTATTAATTGTACACATAGCTAAAGACACTTATATTTATTGTACACATAGCTATGGACACCTATATTAATTGTACACTTAGCTATGAACATTTGTATTAATTTAACTTGCTACAACCCCCATATCTAGTACATTAGCGTTAAAAACCATATATTATTCGCACACACGGATATTAGACTTGTTTTTTCATTGCACAAATAATGATATACTATGTGCATTTAATTATGTTAATAATTAATTATCACCTGTGTGAAGTGTGCAGATAGCTATAAACACATATGCTTACTGTACTTTAAAATTGGAACACAAAAATTTTTAAAGTCATTTTGAACGTATAGCTATAGACATTGATATGTAGGTATAGACGCACATGTTTATTACAGTCGTTGTAGACCTAATTATTTCTTATACATGCAAATGTACAACTGTATAATAATTGGACATGGTTATTTGCCCTTATTTACTTTTCCCAAAAAAGTGCCACATAGCTAAAAAACATGATGCATTTTATACATAGATTACACCCATATTTTTTGAAATAAAATTTAAGAAATGTATTGTTGTGCAGATACTTTTATTCATTTTCATTTGTTATGAAAAATTTTTTGTTAGATACACACAGTCGTTCTAGACCACAATATTTCTGGTATAGTCAGCTATAGACCTGTATATTATTGTGCACTGTAGTTGCTGTATACATAGGTATATACATAGTTATAGAGCCGTAGATTTGTTCATAGACAAGTATTCGCGCAGCTATTTCTAATTAATATAGTAATACAGCGGTATATTGCAGGACAGTTCTTATACATCTGGAGATATAGCAACATATTCGGTGCGCACATTCTACAATTTAGACATCTATCTATCTATATTTATTTCTATTTATCTCTCTATTTATCTCTCTATCAATTTATCAATTTTTTTTATATCTATCTATTATTACCCTTTTTTCTTTCTATCTATCTATCTATCTATCTAATTATTTTAATTTTTTCCCCATTTCTATCTTTTTTACTATCTATCTATCTATCTATCTTTTATCATCTATTATTATCTATCTTTATTTATTTTCTCATCCATTTATGGATATAGTGGTTGATCCAGACTACACAAAAGTAGAATATAATGTCCATACAGTATGCGGCTCAGTGCAGTATCCAGCAATCGCTATAGCAGGTGAATACAGGGCACAGTTTGTCAGGTGTACCCTGCATAATCCCGTAATGTATTATTCCTGGCACCTCTTTAATATTGAAAATATTCGAAACCTCAAGGAAAGGTGCAGGTCAGAATGTATGTGCAGCAGCCTGACAGCACATCACCTGTGTATACAGGGCAAGCCCCCTATACAAACCCCGGAGATTGGACTCAAATTCATGTGCTGCACGTCCTCATCCTCACACTATTCTAACAGCACGAATGTCCGGGTTTCTGGAATAGTGCTCTGTATGACTGTGCACATGTATAGCGTGTATCATCCATACAGAATGTACAGTATATATCATCCATTTTCAGTAGTATCATTCCTTTCAGTATGTGCGTATATATATCCTACGTAGTATAGTTTTGGGGTTAGCACTGGTTTTTACTGTGTACATGTACAGGATATAGAAGCCATACAGTATGGACAGCATAGATAATTTATACAGTATGCACAGTGTATATCATTCATACCGTATCTATGTTATATATCAATTATACAATAAGTATAGTGTATATCATTCATACAGTATCTATAGTATATATCAATTATACAATAGGTATAGTGTATATCATTCATACAGTATCTATAGTATATATCAGTCATAAAATAGGTATAGTGTATATCATTCTACGTTCTAAGATTTCAAACGATGTAGTTTATTAATTTTTGTTGTATATTATCTTAAGAATGTATAGTGCATATAATTCATACAGTGTGTATATATATATATATATATATATATATATATATATATTATCATACAGTATATAATTTATACAGTATGTACTGTGTATATAATTCCGACAGTATGTATAATATATATCATTCCTACAGTATATATAATTCCTACAGTATATATCATCCATACAGTATCTATCATTCCTACAGTATGTGCAGTATATATCGCCATACGTATTATTTCCTACAGTTTATAATTTCCTACAGTTTTAAAACCATAATATCTATTTCCTCGTATACAGTATATATATCCTTTACAGTAAAAATTTTTTTAAGTGCGGTTATATTAAGTATATTCCCCCTTTACGGTTATATCATCCCTACAGTATATATTACCCTACAGTATATATCACCCCTACAGTATGTAGAGGTCTAGGCCGGATGACCTGTGTGCAGGAAGGCAGGCATCCTGGAAATGAGACCGATGTGTGCAGCGCATAATGCCTTGCAGAGCAGTGCAGAGCAGTGCACACACGGCGGATGGACCCTATAGAGATGCTGGCCTGTGATTAGGAGCAGATTATTAGTTCCTGCAGCTAGCCGCCTGCACACCATGACTGTAGCTGCAGAAAGGCGTCCTCTACTGGGACCTGTGGTGCCACAGCAGCACCTGGAGAGGCTGCTCCTAGATGACATAGTGTTACATAAGGGAATATTCGCCTGTGCTGTGGTCCCCTCCCTACTTGCCACTTACAATGGACGCGGGACAGGCAGGATGTGCATAGAGCTAGCAATCATCTTAATGTGACATAGAATAGAGAAGGAGCAGCAATCAGGAAGCAGCATATCAATCAGCACTTCAATTACTGCTCTACTAATGTAGGGTGGACTCATTTCCCTTTGTTTTACTGATGTAACTTCACTCATAATTGGCACTACTAATAGCTGCATGTGTGCATTCTACACCTATATACATTTATATATACTCTTATTGCAGGTGGACTCAGCTACATGTATACTGCATGTAACTTCACTCATACATGCACTACTAATAGCTGTATGTGTGCATTCTACACCTATATACATTTATATATACTCTTATTGCAGGTGGATTCAGCCACATTCTAAATTTACATTTAAAAATGCACATATATGCTCTATTTCTGTAACCTACATACATATTATATGTGTGCAGTCATGTATGCTCAAGGTGGATTCAATACATACTACATGCAGATATACTCTATTTTTACAGGGTGGTTTCAGCTACATTCATACTACATGGTGTAGTAACTACATACAAACTACATTATGTAGGATATAGAGAGTATATAGAGAGTATACTACATGTGTGCAGTCATATGTACTCAAATCCAAAATTGAGTCAGCTCAATACATACTACCTGTATACATTTATATGTACTTTGTTATAACAGGGTAGATTGAGCTTCCTATATACATCATATCTGTACAATTTTAGTGTATAGTTAGCTATATACATGCCACATGGGTATATAGATAAATATATATTCATCTTAAAGGTGGACTGAGCTTAATACAGACAACATATGAATAGATTTCAGCTACCTATATACTATGCTACATGTGTGTGCACTCATACATTCTGTACTATAATAGTGAACAGTCAGTTATATACATGCCACATGTATATGCTTTTCGATTTTAAGGTGGACACAGCTATATACATACTACATAGGTATAGAGGCGTACATATATATATTTTTTACTGTTTCAGGATGGATGCATCGGTTACAATATATTTAAGAGCAATTTATTAATGAATATTTACATAACTGTTCCATAGGGCTTCCTTCATGTTACCTATTTTGCAATTTTTTCTTTTTTGCTTCTCATGTTTTTAATAAGAGTTCTTTGGTGGATTTAAAATATTAATTTTATTAAAATAAAAAAAAAAAAAAAATTTTAAAAATTAAAACGGGGAGGGAGAGGAGAAAAGAGAGAAGCCTAAAAAATACCATAAATTGTGTTGAAAACAAAACCGCACCACAATGTTGCAATAGAATGACACAATCACAATCCCCAAAAATTCAATATATACAAGCAAAAGGGGAAAGGGAAAAATAATATGGGCAAAATATAACCTTTATTAATGCTGCAGATAAAAGAGCATCGCTCACAAAAAACCGCAGAAATTATATAACGAAAAAATGGACAGAAGGGTGGGAAAAATAACCCTAGGATAACCCTAGGATAATAAAGGTAGACTATATCCTAAAGCCAACAAGGATTTTGCCCAAAAAAGGTGTGTTTTTTTGTGAGCGATGCTCTTTTATCTGCAGTATTAATAAAGGTTATATTTTATCTATATTATTTTTCCCTGTTTTTGGTTGAAAACAAAAAAAGGCCCACATGAAAAATGTTTAGGTCTAAAACTATGGGCAAAAAAGTGAGTTTTAGACTTAAACAGTCCATACATGTGGCCCCAAAACGAAGAAAAACAAATTTTTATTTGCATTGTGTTTCATGTTTGCTTAGTGACTTACGTGCTGCAATATTTGTAATTAAAAAGGAAAATCCCCAAATAATAATAATAATAACAATAATAATAATAATATAATAGGAAAAAAGCTAGGAACAAATGGCAATTTTTTTTTACTAAAATACCATGTATGCAACTATTCTTAGAGCTACATTGCGTGATTATACCACAGCTAGTTGTCTGTAGACATACAACTGTGAACAACTTAATCATTAAGAACAAATCTATTTTTAAAAATAAGCCTTCTTCAGGGGTTGTAGGGCTAAATGCACACAGTGATGTACTGTTGACGTGTATGTTTTTCTCCTCTCCCCACTGCTAGAGTCAGAAGAAAATGCTAATAGGGTTTAATGATTTGTGCACACAGCAAAGCATGCAAGTCTGTGTTTTGCTGTATAAAACTTATAGAATCTATAAGAAAAAAAACTCTGGTTGACTGTATAAAATGAAAGACTCACAGCAGTACTGTGTGTACCCATAGCAAGCTATGCTCTACAGATCTGAAACACAGATATAGTGCAGCAGTCTGCACAGTACGCTCCCTATACGCCGTGTGAACATACCTTAAGGATATATTCATGCGGAAGATATGAATGCTGATTCAGTGCTGGATTTGCCTCAGAACCGGCGTCCAATCTGAGATGAAATTTATTTACATTATACCCTATGTAAAATCAGTGTCGTTGTTTAGATGATACTGATTTTACTTGAGTATTTTTGGCGTGAACTGTCAGCGCCTACAAAGAATTCTTCGAGGTGTTTTATGCACTAAAGGATAGAAGGCAGAAATCTGCCTCAGGCAGTCTGGGTCGTTTTCTTTTTGGAATTCTGCATTTGCAAGCACCAAATTTCCAACAAGCAAACACTGTCAGTGCCAAAAAAACTGTCATGTGAACCCACCTTAAGTGTGTAGGGTGTCTATGTTCAATATATGTATATATACAAAGACAATTTCTGGGGTGCCTTGTCTAATGTAGTCTCTGGGGTCCAGTGTGTAGTGTAATAATCTCTAGGGTACAGTGAGTAATGTAATCTCTGGGGTACAGTGTAATGTAATCTCTGGAGTACAGTAAATAATGTAATTCATTTCTAGGGTTCAGTGTGTAATATAACACATTTTTGGGGCACAGTGAGTTATATTATTTCTTGAGTACAATGTACAATTCATTTCTAAGGTGCAGTTAGTAATGTCATTTCTGTGGCTCCCATGTGTAATATAATTCATTTCTGGGGTGCAGTAAGTGCTTGCATTTCTGGTTTATGGTATGCAATAAAATACATTTTGGGGTACAGTATGTGATATAAGTGATTCCTAGGGGTACAGTAAGATTGGGTTCTTTTATTTTCCTCATTCTGTTGTGTGTATAACAAATTTAATGGAGTAGTGATGGGGGATGGGAGGGGTTAAGCGAAATTTGCTGCATTGCACAACGTTTTTTATTTCCATCCAGAGGGGAAATATTGTAGGGGGCTGGTTCGGTTTCATTGTCAGGGCTGCTTTTTAGTCCCACTGCAGCTCTAAACTTTAGTAATTAGAGCGCCACTCATAACCTTATGGATTGCATCAAAAGTGTTTGCCATAAGGACTCCGCCGGACCTGCTGGGGGAGCTCACAGCACGCCCTCAAACCTCTTAGCTGTGTTAGTGGGGGCCACTTCACTGCAGGGAGAGGAGGGGAGAGAAGGGAAGGGAGGGGAAGTGAAAGGGAAGGCAAGGGAGGGAGGGATAGGAAGATAGGGGATGAGAGGGAAAATTGGTCCCCCCCACTTTTTGAACCAAAGTTACGCCCCTGCATATAACCCTATATATCACAGAGCTCAGCTTCTCACCTCTATCATACAACCCTATATATCACAGAGCTCAGCTTCTCTCCTCTATCATATAACCCTATATATCACAAGTCTGCATTCCTCTACCATAAAACTATATATCAAAGACTCTGCTTCTTCCTCTAATCTATAACCTATTATACCACAGAGCTCAGCTTCTCTCCTCTATCACATAACCCAATATATCACAGAGCTCAGCTTCTCTCCTCTATCATATAACCCAATATATCACAGAGCTCAGCTTCTCTTCTCTATCATATAACCCTATATATCACAGAGCTCAGCTTCTCTCTCTATCATATAACCCTATATATCACAGAGCTCAGCTCCTCTCCTCTATCATATAAACCTTTTTATCACAGAGATCAGCTTCTCTCCTCTATATTATATCCATATTTATCACAGAGCTCAGCTTCTCTCCTCTATCATATAACCCTATATATTACAGAGCTCAGCTTCTCTCCTCTATCACATAACCCTATATATCACAGAGCTCAGCTTCTGTCCCTCTATCATATAACCCATATATATCACATAGCTCAGCTTCTTCCTCTATCATATAAACCCAATATATCACAGAGCTCAGCTTCTCCTTATCATATAACCCTATATATCACAGAGCTCAGCTCCTCTCCTCTATCATATAACCCTATATATCACAGAGCTCAGCTCCTCTCCTCTATCATATAACCCTATATATCACAGAGCTCAGCTTCTCTCCTCTATCATATAATCCTATATATCACAGAGCACAGCTTCTTTCCTGACAGGTTCATGTGCCACATACAAATAACTAGTACAGACTGGTAAAGGTGGTGCCATTCACTTGATGAGTCACACCCTAAACACGCCCATTCTGTCCTGATTGACATCCAACAAGCCAGGATACGTTATTACTAGCCAGCTCCACTGGTATGCATTACACAGTGAAGCGCGGACTATTGGCCTTCATCTTTATCGGTGCACTGCGCATGCGCCAGATGCCACCGGAGGTTGTAATGACATATCCTTCAGGATGCCAATCAAGCCCGAGCCTGCTTACATAAATTGCGGCTCTCCAGGTGAACAGCACCAACTCCATGACTCTCAATGACTCCACCACTATGTTGCCTGTATTTTTTTGGGTTAACATGTTTATGTGCTATAATGACTGTAGACTGAGCATTGGACCTTATTGAATTGGTGATTCTATGTTGCCTGTATCACCTGCTTTTGAAGAATAGATCCAGGATCATAGACCTAAGGCCCTGCAGTGCAAGGCGGTGGTGGCAGGTTACAGCATAAAATGTCCTCACAGATTCCTTTTTTTTTTTTTTTAAGTTAATTGGAACCTTAAAATAAACCAGGTGCACTGAAGCTGCACCGTGTAGACCGGGTCCATGAGGTCCAGGCATCCTGTCCCAGATAGAACATTTCTTCCCATTCTCCATCTGCATCTTACTAGGCTGTTATTTTAGTGATGGGATCTTAAGGATCAGTGAGGCTTTCCCTGGAAGTGTGATGTGTGCGCGTCATGTGTTTGCTATCTTCTGATTTACTGGTTGACTTATCGCATTGCACAGAGGGGATGCAGATTGCTCAGCGTTCCCTGCAGTGCCATCTTTCCTCTGTGGAGAGTAATGCCAGGTTTCATTTCCTCACTTAAAATTAGAAAGGAATTACAAAGCCGCTGCCGTCCACAGGCCGACCTGTATCTTAATATGCTGAAGCGTATGTTCACCTTTCTATTTCTGGGAATGGTGTACATAGAAATTCCTTAAGGCTTCCCTCACACATAGGAGGACATGCATGAAAACTGTCTAGGGCCCAGAAGTCAGAGCGCCCCTTTCATATTTTCAAAGCACTATATGAAATGAAAGGGGCGCTCTGACTTATAGGCCCTAAACAGTTTTCATGCATGTCCTCCTATGTGTCTAGGTCTAAAACAGTTTTCAGTGCGCCCCTCTCATTTTTCCAGGGCACTATATGAAATGAGAGGGGCGCTCTGATTGGTTGCTATGGGCTCTGATTGGTTGCTATGGGCAACAAAGAGTCTTAGGCCTAGACAGATTTCATGCATGTCCTCTTATGTGTCTAGGTCTAAAACGGTTTTCAGAGCGGCCCTTCTAATTTTTCCAGAGCACTATATGAAATGTAAGGGCCGCTCTGATTGGTTGCTATGGGCAACAAAGAAAGTCTTAGGCCTAGACAGATTTCATACATGTGGCCCATAGTGTTTTCTTTTACTGGAGGTTTTTTTTTTTTTTTGCCTTGTAAAAAAAGTTGTTTTTTCAATTCATACAAATTTTAACATGTAGTTTAATTCAGGCCTAAGTTTAAAACTATAAAATGCCCACGAAATGGCATAAATACAAACTGCGTTTTGTAAAAACAGAGGGATAGAGCCTAAAAAAGCATCAAAAGGGAAGAAAAACAGCACCAAAACAACATTGTAATACGTTTTATATTTCACTATTGGCTTTCAGCAAACATCCGGACACAACTTTTTTTTTTTTTTATAAATGAGCGTCCAAATCACGCCCCAAACGCCCCCAATTTAATAACATGGTTTCCTATGGGAAACCCGGTTACAAATTCACACGGCACGGGTTTGGCCGCAGCTTTGGTGCCGTGGCCTTGCCGCGCGTGTGTGAGAAGTCTCCTGTCAATTCTGACAGGGAGTCTTCAGTGCGGCGGCCGCACGGTGTCAATGCGGGTTTGGCCGCAGGTTTCGGGTGGTGTGCGGTTGGGCTGCGATTCTCAGCATGGTTTTCGCCCTGCCTATTTATTTGTATGGGGGATAACCTCGCCGCAAACCGCGCCTCAAACCACACCCCACCCGCGGCTCGCCGATAACATCACCGCGATCGCGCCGCAAAACCGTGTCAGGAGACGTGAGTTTGAGGCAAGGTTTGGACGAGGTTTTGGCCGTGGCAACCGCGCCGAAATCCGCCGTGTGAACCATGCCTAAATGTGCCACACACTAAACCATGCCCCTACCCACAAAGCCACACTCATTTTATCAGGGCCACACTCCTTTTTGCCCAAGGAGGTACAAAGTGTCTTAAAATTGTCATAAACACATAATAAATGTAAAGCAATATCTTGGCCTACAGAATTCTGGTACAATTGCCACAATAGATGTGCCCCATTGTGGGAACCGGCCTAATACTTCTTTTACCCACAAAATTTCCTTTTATAGCAGGACTGATCACATAACAGAGGAGAAAAAACAGGGAGATCTATTTGTTGTACTGAACAGCCTAATGCTGTATTGTCAGCCGGTGTTTCTTCCGTAGCCAGAATACAGGCTTGCATAGAAGAAGTCAGTTGTTTTACACATAATGAGGTTAGGAAAAATTCCTTTTGTGTTTTTGTTTATTTTTGCAAAAACACTACGACCAAAAATGTACTTAAGGCTAAAAGTGAGATATAAAATCCACTACCAAATGTATCGGTCCTCAGCAAACTTACACCAGGCCGTCTAGTAATGTGCCAAATTTATTCCAATGACTCATCCGATTTAGTCAATTTGATGCATCTTTAGACCTTTACCCTGTATCCCCGAAAATAAGACAGTGTGTTATATCAAATTTTGCTCCTAAAGACGAGCTAAGACTTATTTTTAGGGGATGTCTCATTTTTCCATGAACAAGAATTCACATTTATTGTTGAACAAAACATCAACATGTATTAATATACCGTATTGATTTCATCACAAACATCAGCATAAGCAGCCAAACTCCGAATTTCATAACTAAAAATGCACTATGTCTTATTTTCGGGGGATGTCTTATTTTCTGGGAAACAGGGTATTGGTTGTCTTATTTTGGCCTAACAAAAATGCCACATTGAGGACATTTTACACTGCGCCCACTAAAAGGAAATTTGCCAAACTGAGCCAAGATATGAAAACTTTGGTGCATTTCACAACAAAGTCAAAATGCAAATGCAACAGTAAATCAGTCCTAATGCATTATTGTTTGTGGAGTTTTCCTTCACATTTGGTACTTTTTGGAATCTATTGCATTCTTTTTAATGCATCATGCCCTATGTATGTCATTTTTAATTGTTTTCCCATAGGTTTATCTATAGGACTTAATAAATACTTGAGAGAATGGTAAACTAGTTGAGAGTAAATAAAAAATGTCTAAACAAAAAAAGTCAAACAAAAAAGCAATAAAAACCTAAGAGCTCTTTCAAATGTACTTTTCTGCATTTAAAATGTATGTAAAAAAAACACAAGGCAGTTCAAGTATTTTCAGTGTTGCTTTTTATAAGATTTTGTTGTTTTTTTATTTCTTTTACTTTTTTGCACATTCATTTCTTCTGCCATTTTTTAAATCTGAAAGTCTAAGGGAACAAGACGATATAGATAAAAGCTGTGTTTTTGAAGATATAGAATATATCGCAATGAGGGTTAGACTGGGCCATAAGAACACCAGAGGATCTTCTGGTGCCAAGCTCTGACAAAATAATGTACCCCTAATTTATCAAGGCCCCAAAGGTTTAGCAGTTTTCAACCTTCTTTGGAGCGGACTTCATCAGAAGTGTCCTGTATGGGCAGAGAAATATTTCCTCTGGAACTTTAGTCCCACACTGGTCATATTCTGTTTTACTTGGCGGATACCAGGAGCCACATGTATGAAAATTGTTTAGGTATAAATTGTTTTCAGAGCGCCCCTCTCACTTTTCCGCTCTGATTGGTTTCTATGGGCAACAAAGTGAGTTTTAGACCTAGACAGTTTTCATCCATGTGGCCTCAGATCTCATCATAAACTATAGTTGCCAATTTTTTGACTCCTGAGTAAAACCTATAGAAGCCATGAGAACCATTGGTGTTAATGAAGGCCATAGACCAGTAAAGGTGCTTTCCTTGAGTATACTGCACTATTTTTGGGGCATATTCACAGCTCAATGGCTGGACTAGACTGAACCCAGCAGCAGGCAGCTCTGGTCTATATGTTACCTGGGAAAAATTAACAGGTGCAGCTAATTGCTGAGAAGCAGCTCACATATCCCACTGCTAGAGGAGCAATTAGATGATAAAAAAACTGCACATGAATTTAATACCTGTTCACACAAGCATGCAGAAAAGCCACAGTATAATGCATGGGGAGATTGCACAAATGCAAAAATAGCAATAAAACAACCACTCACATACTCTCAATGCATGAGGGGGGTGGTTGCTGGTACTACAGTTGCATATAAATGAGGCGATACAGAAGGGTGCCATAAATACAGATACGTGTGATACACCATGCTGGCTTACAACCTATTAGTGACACCCATACTATTAGATTCGGCGGGCTGCCCAGCACTTTCTGGGTGTCCAACACAGAACACAGACACCCTCTGCTCCCCAGCACTGTTGGGCAGATAAAAAATATGACATACTGGAAAAATAAAAAAAAAAAAAATAAAAAATTATATATATATATATATATATATATATATATATATTAGTTGGTACAGGGGCCCCAATATGCAAGCTCACAACCGGCGTCAACGGTCCTCATGTCTTGCGAGTCCCTACACTAATAATTTACAGAAAAAACACATACAAAAAAATGGGACATTACTTACTCAATTAAACACTACACTGTGTTTTTTGAGTAAGTAATGTCCCATTTTTTATATGTGTTTCTTGATCATTAAAAAAATAGTTCTTGCTTTTACAGATTGTATCCACATTATATCTTGGGTGTGAATTGAAAGCTTATAAGAACAACCTGATAATGAATTATAAAGGCAATGACTCTCCATGTAAGCCCTGCTTAATGTAATTTATTCTAGTCTACATGTTATAAGCTACTCTCTGAGTGAAAGAATTTCCAACCAATTACCTATCCGACTGTTCAAGAAGTTTTGCCAATGATGTATGTAATTATCTGCTTGTATTATCTGTATTTTATAGGTCATCTGGTTTTGTGGTGTCTTAAGGTTTTCTGCCCATAAAGGGTTAATCCAAACCAAACAAACAAAAACCCGCAGCTTTGTACGTATTTCCTCGGGAAAAGAGCTATGTGCAAAGGATTTTAAGCTCTGCAGAGATCAGTCCCTTCTACTATATGTCTACCCCATCTGAACCCAACCCCCCCCACCATAGTAAAAACAGGAAACCCCCATGTTCCAACATTCTTACACCTCACAGGATTCATCCCAAATCATTCGTGTTTTATTGCAACTTAAATTCGGAGTTGATAGAAATGTTGAATGATTTCGATGAGTAAAGTTATCTCAAGTGTTTGTCATGGGTGGAGCGTAACAATGTAATAAAGTAGCAGCTATAGGCTATAATAATAAGCAAATCTTCCTTCATAATTGGTGAGATAGATAATAACATGACCAATGTACTTTAAAGCAACAGTCCCTAAATCCTGGTTGAAATTTGCAGTCTGTTTCTCTGAAGTTAGATTGGGCATGAAAATGTCACAACTCATACATTTAAAGGGGTTGTCTCATTACATTGATTCATCTCACCTCAGTCCTGTTTTCTTGGTTTCACTTTGAATTCAGGGGCATGTTTACTGGCTGCCACTAGGCTGCAGTAGAAGTCAGGTCTGTGGCTGTAGCGACCAGTGCTGGTAGCCTGTCATGAGAGATTAAACAGGTCTGTAACTATAGCGACCTGAGGAGCTGATGCAGCCCATACAAGAGGGGATATCTAGGAATAGGTAGGACACTGTTAATGGACACATCTTGCAAAGTGACTTGTTTTTGCAAGATCTTTAACATAGAAAGCAATCCTTATAGTGAGACAACCCCTTTAAAGGGCTTCTACAGGTATAATTATTGTACAGTAAAAGGTTATGTCATTTCTAATAAACTTTTTGTATTTATTCCTCAGCGCCTTATGATCTCTGCTTGCTGACACTGAATGAAAACATTCTTCATTTACATTTAGTCTGCAAATAAATCAAAATAATCTATGTTAAGTGAATGATGGTCACTTATCTGCTGGGTTCATACATGTCCAGGGATCCCACATAGTTTTCCTCCTGCATATTCGCACTGGATCAAAAAAATGTTGCATGCAGCGGTTTCTAGATCTGGCAAACTGACAGGTGCTCATAGATCTGGTGCCGCTCCCTATTTCAGACTATGAGACATACAGGGGACCCAGGGTTCAATGCATGCATACGTATCCAGGACAGGACTGCCAGAAATAATTTTAGGGCCCCATACAGCTGATGCATCTGGGCCCCTTGCCCATTACCACTTAATATCTTTTATTATATCAGCGGGGCCCCTGACAGCAGCACTGCCAATACTTTCCTGATGGCGCCCCAGGAGTAGCCTGGGATCCAAGACAAATGTGAAAAAGCCCTTGGACTGTAACTAAGTCATACGTCATCATCGTCAGCTTTATTAGCCATCATCAAGTGTTTAAAAAATGTTCTAATTTCCGTCAAGTTGCAATAATTTGACCAAAAATCAAAACATTGAATGGATCTCTAAGGCAATGTTCACACGGCTTAAAATGGGACGTATTTCAGTCCATAATTACGCGCCGGAGTGCGCAAATTACGGCTGGAATACATCCCAGTCATTACGGTAATCCCCAGTTCTCATAGAGAACTATGGATTTCGTCTCCTCTCCCTGCTCGGCGAATACGCCGCAGGGGGAGATAAGTGACATGTGAATTACTAGCTGCGTATATGCGCCGCTGGTAATGAAAGTCTATGGGTTGGCGAGGTGCCGGCCCCTCACTCCAGCCCCGCCCCCGTCCACACGGCATAATTGCGGGGCGTAATTACGCCCTGCAAATAAGCCGTGTGACCATAGCCAAATGCTGTTGCCGTAAACATTTACCATATTTTTTGGACTATAAGACGCACCGGATTACAAGGCGCATTATCGATGAGCACCTGCTAAGTCGTTTTGTTTCATATATAAGGCGCACCGGATTATAAGGCGCGGCGCATTAAATGAAACAAAGCTCAGACCGCAAGCCACGCTTCATTCAACACTTTCACAACTCTCAACTTGTAAAGTTGTAACAAAAATTAATACACGTACATATTTCCGTGCCGTATTGACGCCGTGGATTGCGGCCGCAATACAGTCGGATTTACAATGGCCATATTTCGCGTCGGAATCACCCCATGTAAAGAATGGGGATTGTAATTCCGTCGCGAAAGATGTGCCACACTTAGTGACATTTATTTGCAACTGATTTGTAACTGATTTCGGAACATATTTACGATCGGAAATCAGTTACAAATCAGTTGCAAATAAGTGTCACTAAATTAGCTGTAAATACGTTCTGAACAAAGCCTAAAAACTCAAGTGAAGAATTGATTCATATATACGGTGCATCGGACTATAAGGCCATGTTCACACGGCTTAAAACTGGACGTATTTCGGTCCGTAATTACGCGCCGAAGTGCGCAAATTACGGGCTGAAAACGGCCCATTCATTACGGTAATTCACAGTTCTCATAGAGAACTATGGATTATGTCTCCTCTCCCTGCTCGGCGAATACGCCGAGGGGGGAGATAAGTGACATGTGAATTACCAGCGGCGTATACGCTCCGCTGGTAATGCAAGTCAATGGGCCGGCGAAGTACCGCCCCCCCCCCGCTCACTCCCCCGCTCCCGCCCCGCCCCCGGCCACACGGCGTAATTGCGGGGCGTAATTACGTCCCGCAGTTAAGCCATGTGAACATAGCCTAAGGCGCACTTTCGATTTCTGAGAAAATCATAGGCTTTTATGTACGCCTTATAGTCCGAAAAATACGGTATGTGTCCATATTGTGTCCCCGGAAACCTTTTGTCATACAGAAGTCTCTTCTCACATGACATGATATGGACCCCTAGTAAACTCTATGGGCCACATGTATGAAAACTGTCTAGGTCTAAAACTCACTTTGTTTCCCATAGCAACCAGAGCTCCCCTTTCATTTCATATAGTGCTCTGGAAAAATGATAGAGGAGCACTCGGATTGGTTGCTATGGGCAACAAAGTGAGTTTTAGACCTAGACAGTTTTCACACATGTGGCCCTATGTATTGTTGTACACACTACTTTGTGCATGATGCCTTACAAAACCATATCTTTACAGACCCTTTGCTATTTTTCTACATATTTTGCTTAAAGAAAAAAGACATAGGAAGCCACTGATCATTAGCATATTTTTAGAGCGTGGAGACACAACTGGAGTATCTGGAGGAAACCCAAGTGAAGCGAATGAAAACATACAAACATCAAGCAGATGTTGCACTGGTTGGATTGCAGCTCAGGTGTCCTGTGGTGCCAACCAAAACTGCTCATCCCATCTATTAAATTAGTAATGATGATATTAAATGAATTATTCATTTTCTAAGAAAATTGTGCTACTTGGCACCTGAAATAGTTGTGGATTGTGATAACACAGATTGAAGCAGATGTGAGGAAAGAGCACAAAAACAGTATCCCAGTAAAATGAATGGGGATTCGTGTCTCAGTGACTTCTGCTATCTGTAGGGGTTTCTTTATTCATAACAAGGTTTTATTCTTTTTGATTATTTTACTGCAAATTTCATGCATTTACTTTTCATCTTTATTCTATCTCACAGGTGTCAAACTGCGGCCCTCCCGCTGTTGGGAAACTACAACTCCTATCATGCAGTTGTATAATCTATAACAGGGGGCATGATGGGAGTTGTCGTTTCCCAACAGCGGGAGGGCCGCAGTTTGTCACACCTAGACTATCTAGTCTACTTAGTTGAACCTTTTTAGCTGTTATCTTAATGAGGGGTTTCCCTCCAATTAAAGAGAACCTGTCACATAGATTATGCCCCCCTTGCTGAGGACAGCACAAGCTAGTGACAGACCTGCTGTTTCCAGGGCTGTGTACCTTATTCTGTAAGATGCTGTAGTTTTAGAGCATTTAATGCTCAAATCTGCTGTTTCAGCCAGAAAAGAGTCCAGCTTTTCATGAAGAGTGAGTTTAATTCATGTCCCGCCCACCTCACAAATGATTAACCTATTCTTTGAATAGGTAGAAACATGAGAATAACTGTCATTTGGGCGGGACTAGCCTTGGGTCGGCGGGGCTAACATCTGCTCTTGAATAAGCTGGGTTCTTTTCTGGCTGAAAACTGCAGATTTGAGCATTAAATGCTCTAAAACTACAGCATCTTATAGAATAAGAGACCCAGTGCTGGAAACAGCAGGTCTGTCACTAGCTTGTCCTGTCCTCAGCAATGGGGGCATAACCTATGTGACAAGTTCTCTTTAAAGTCTATGGGACTGCTGAATACACAAGTACATGGCTCATATTTTTGGCAGTTCTTGTGACTGGTTGGAATCTCAGTGGTCAAACCACTACTAATCACTTATGACCTACAGTGGAGCTTGAAAGTTTGTGAACCCTTTGGAATTTTCTATATTTCTGCATAAATTCCCACAGGTTTTATAAGAAAATAAAGAGAACAAGCCCTTAGTATGAGGAGATAATTTAAAGGTGAAACTAGTGTCAGGTGTTTACAATCAATGGGAAGACAATCAAGGTGATATGTTGTCATTTTCGGAAAACCTATTTAATATTAGTTAATAGCATATAGTGGTGGCCAATGTGGTTGATCCCAAGCTTCTCATCATGCACACAGTCATGTTACATCTATGATCAGAAACTATAGGTCTAGTGCAAAGAGCAGGAGGAGATGGCACCCTCTGAGATTAGCATGGTCATTCCCAAATAACAAGGTAGATAATACAGTCTTGTGCTTGAGCCTTTTAGTTAGATGCTAAAGAAAGAGGTGTGTTGAGATATGCAAAAGCACTAACTTTCACCCCAAGAAAATCATCCACTAGAATTAGTATATGACCATTGTAGATCTCAGGGGCACCTCATTACATTATAAATTGGCTGCACAGGTAAATTGTAGATGAAGCAAATTAATGGAATACTAACATAGTGATGTTGTGGGTGGTGGTTGCCTTATAAAGCTATTGCTCACCAAGCTAACTAAGCCAACACTTCAATGAAGTTCCCCCAACTACCATGTGTCACTGACAATACTGATGTCTGCATATTTGGCATACGGGGTTTGGGCCCCCTCAGACTGCAGGGCCTTGTAGCAACTGCTACCTCTGCATCCCCTACAGCTATGCCCCTGGCCTCAAATATAGGGCCACAAGTATGAACCTGTTTAGGTCTAAAACTCACTTTTTTGCCCATAGGTTACTATGGGCAAAAGAGTGAGTTTTAGACCTAAACAGTTTTCATACATATGGCCCATTCAGTATGAAACGCATGGTTGGGTTTGTCAGATGGAACGACCCCTCTCTATTATGTCCATGTGTCCTAATAGAGCAACTGTCCTAAGCAAAACAGAAACATGATGCATTTCATAGACAAGGGTAGAAAAAATGATTTATCGAGTCTTACGGCTCGTTCACATGCCAGTGCTAGGCACGTAAAGATACAGTATTGTAGTTATCAACCTATAATGAAGAGATGTGTCATGAGCCCTTCAAGACACCTTAAAGTTTGCATCAACACCAATACGGTTCAACACAGAGTTTATTTGCTTGGTGGAAATGATGTGACTGCGATTATAGGGTCAGCAGTAAATTTGTTTCCCTGTTAGGCCACAGTGACCCAGGACGTTATGCTTTGCCTTCATCTGGATTAAATGGGTCAGTCTGAAAAAAGCTAAACTTAATGGACCTATATGTCATTACTGAGATGTTCTGTAACTTCCCGAGTTAGTACCAACTGTCCTTATCCCAACTACTGTGATGACAGTAGACTGTGACCTTGGGGTTAGTAGCACTATTATTAGAATTAGGGTTTAAAGGCCAGTAAGGTTAGAAAAGTAAGATCAGCAGGACCCCTAGTGCAGTAACAGTATATTGGGCTGCAATGCATGTTAGAACTGGAGCAGTGTATCTTAAATACCATTAAAGTACTGATTTTATAAAACATATCTAAGTAAAACACAGATGAACATGTATCTGAAATTATATCTTGTAATATTTCAACAAGATCTTTTAGGCTATTGGTCATCAATGTTTAAACAGAACCTGTCAGGTGGTTTATGATAGAGGAGAGGAGCTGAGCTCTGTGATATATAGGGTTATATGATAGAGGAGAGGAGCTGAGCTCTGTGATATATAGGGTTATATGATAGAGGGAGAGAAGCTGAGCTCTGTGATATATAGGGTTATATGATAGAGGAGAAAAGCTGAGCTCTGTGATATATAGGGTTATATGATAGAGGAGAGGAGCTGAGCTCTGTGATATATAGGGTTATATGATAGAGGAGAGGAGCTGAGCTCTGTGATATATAGGGTTATATGATAGAGGAGAGGAGCTGAGACCTGTGATATATAGGGTTATATAATAGAGGAGAGAAGCTGAGATCTGTGATATATAGGGTTATATGACAGAGGAGAATAGCTGAGCTCTGTGATATATAGGGTTATATGATAGAGAAGAGGAGCTGAGCTCTGTGATATATAGGGTTATATGATAGAAGAGAGACACTGAGCTCTGTGATATATAGGGTTATATGATAGAGGAGAGAAGCTGAGCTCTGTGATATATAGGGTTATATGATAGAGGATAGAAGCTGAGCTCTGTGATATATAGGGTTATATGATAGAGGGAGAGAAGCTGAGCTCTGTGATATATAGGGTTATATGATAGAGGAGAGAAGCTGAGCTCTGTGATATATAGAGTTATATGATAGAGGGAGAGGAACTGAGCTCTGTGATATTCAGTGTTATATGATAGAGGGAGAGAAGCTGAGCTCTTTGATATCTAGGGTTATATGATAGAGAAGAGGAGCTGAGCTCTGTGATACATAGGGTTATATGATAGAGGTTAGGAGCTGAGCTCTGTGATATATAGGGTTTTATGATAGAGGAGAGAAGCTGAGCTCTGTGATATATAGGGTTATATGATAGAGGGAGAGAAGCTGAGCTCTGTGATATATAGGGTTATATGATAGAGGAGAGGAGCTGAGCTCTGTGATATATAGGGTTATTTGATAGAGGGAGAGAAGCTGAGCTCTGTGATATATAGGGTTATATGATAGAGGAGAAAAGCTGAGCTCTGTGATATATAGGGTTATATGATAGAGGAGAGAACTGAGCTCTGTGATATATAGGGTTATATGATAGAGGAGAGGAGCTGAGCTCTGTGATATATAGGGTTATATGATAGAGGAGAGGAGATGAGAGCTGTGATATATAGGGTTATATAATAGAGGAGAGAAGCTGAGATCTGTGATATATAGGGTTATATGACAGAGGAGAAAAGCTGAGCTCTGTGATATATAGGGTTATATGATAGAGTAGAGGAGCTGAGCTCTGTGATATATAGGGTTATATGATAGAAGAGAGACACTGAGCTCTGTGACATATAGGGTTATATGATAGAGGAGAGAAGCTGAGCTCGTTTATATATAGGGTTATATGATAGAGGATAGAAGCTAGCTCTTGTGGATATATAGAGTTATATTATAGAGGGAGAGGAGCTGAGCTCTGTGATATATAGGGTTATATGATAGAGGAGAGAAGCTGAGCTCTGTGATACATAGGGTTATTTGATAGAGGGAGAGGAACTGAGCTCTGTGATATACAGTGTTATATGATAGAGGAGAGGAGCTGAGCTCTGTGATATATAGGGTTATATGATAGAGAAGAGGAGCTGAGCTCTGTGATACATAGGGGTATATGATAGAGTTAGAGCTGAGATCTGTGATATATAGGGTTATATGATAGAGGAGAGAAGCTGAGCTCTGTGATATATAGGGTTATATGATAGAGGGAGAGAAGCTGAGCTCTTTGATATATAGGGTTATATGATAGAGGAGAGAAGCTGAGCTCTGTGATATATAGGGTTATATGATAGAGGAGAGAAGCTGAGCTCTGTGATATATAGGGTTATATGATAGAGGAGACAAGCTGAGCTCTGTGATATATGGGGTTATATGATAGAGGAAGAGAAGCTGAGCTCTGTGATATATACTGTAGGATTATATGATGGAGGAGAGGAGCTGAGCTCTTTGATATATAGGGTTATATGATAGAGGAGAGGAGCTGAGCTCTGTGATATATATAGTGTTATATGATAGAGGAGAGGAGCTGAGCTCTGTGATATATAGGGTTATATGATAGAGAAGAGGAGAGGAGCTCTGTGATATATAGGGTTATATGATAGAGGAGAGAAGCTGAGCTCTGTGATATATAGGGTTATATGATAGAGGGAGAGAAGCTGAGCTCTGTGATATATAGGGTTATATGATAGAGGGAGAGAAGCTGAGCTCTGTGATATACAATTTTATATGATAGAGGAGAGGAGCTGAGCTCTGTAATAAATAGGGATATATGATAGAGGATAGGAGCTGAGCTCTGTGATATATAAGGTTATATGATAGAGGAGAGGAGCTGAGCTCTGTGATATATAGGGTGAGCCTTATCTGTGCTCTGCAAGATAAAACAGTTCAAGGGGCCATTCACGCAGCATTTTGCCATCTATCAGTGGTATCCACTGGAATACATTGTCTCATTTACTATACAGTGAAAATAATCACCCCAACAGATATCACAATGAAGCCGTTGCAAGGAGCTGAAAGATTTACAATGACTGTACCTGGCAGTAACATAAGATATTTTTGGGAATGGTTAAAATAAAAAACTATATTCTGTCATATACCACTAGGTTCACTTCCGGTGTGGTTGTGCCAGATCAAAAAATATTTTCAATCCAGCAAGTTGACAGGTCTGGCCCCGTGTCCATAGGTCCAGCATTATGCCCCATATCGGACTCTGGGTGCAACAAAAGCAGCTTGTCACATCTGGCATTCCCAGCTAGAAAATATACATCTGTAAGAATTAAGCATTAGAGACGGTAGAATGAATTTGCCAAAACTGTGTTTAAATATATTTTTTTTGGTTCATAGTATTAGTTATAGTAGTATTAAACGTTTTTGTGGCATTTTTTAACATTAAGGGTAGGAATACATTGCCCAGTCTCCACTGCTTCCACCAATGGCCACGTGAGATATTGGCAAACTTGTGCTGCCATTGGGCAGGTGGGTTTTTATTTTGCAGATTTTGTAGCATTTTTGTCGCTGCTTTACCTCATTTTTGTAAAAACAAAAGAAAAAGATAAATACATAAAAATGCATAAAAGTTAAAGCAAAGACACCACAAAACCTGCACATGTGAATGTAACCATAATGTCTTCATTTTACTTTGTCCTTTTATTTATTTTCAGAAGTCCAACTCGCTTATGTCAATTAATTCATTGACAATTATTGTTATTACTTATATCAGTTGAGAAGGTAAATATTGCACTTCCTACCTTGCTTGTTGTTTTCCCAGCTTTCTCCCAAGATCCACCGTTATCTACTATCCTTAGTACACATCACCAGGTCATGCTTATAATAATAATAACAATCATTATTTCTATAGCGCCAACATATTCCGCAGCACTTTACAAATTCGAGGGTAAACATACAGACATTAAACATTAAAAGTACTTACAGATGAGACACAAGGGGCGACATGTATGATTCTCGCCACGTCGGAGCGCACCTTTCCGTCAGTTTTCCGGCGAAATCTGCGCCTGATTTATGTCGGCGCCGGGGCACGCTCATACATATCATGTAAAGTCCGCCGCGCCTCGCCAGTGTGTGGCACTGTGCCTAAGATTCGCCGCCCGAGGTAGTGCGATCATACATGCGGGGAAAAGTTCACCGCACCTCGCCAGTGTGTGGGGCGCAGTGCGGGACTTAGGCGCAGTGCGGGACTTAGGCGCCGAACATGTATTCCGATTCGAGACAGGCTGGAAAACAGCGAGACATCATTAAAGATGTCCGTGCGGAGTATGACTCAAAAAATCGCCTTTATAAAGGCGTCAAACAGTCTCTGAAAAAGAGCTGAAACCTAAAAAATAAAAAATACATAAATAAAATCACTTTCCAAAAATCTAGAACGGCGTTACATCGGGAATTATGATATTGGAAATCGCCGGGAAATACAGTAATTCAAATTCTGTAAGCTATTCTCATTGGTCGGCATAAACCGGCCAATCAGAATAGGAGCGACAGTGGCCCATTCTAACCTATGGAGGAGTATTGACCAATCAGAATAGGAGCGACAGTGACCCATTATAACCTATGGAGAAATATTGACCAATCAAAGGCGGGACAGTTCAAAATACAGTAAAAATTCAGAAAAGAGCTGATTGGTTGAGCTAGCGGGGGCTTAGCAATCCTGGCCAATCAGAATGGGAGCGACAGGGACCTATTATAACCTATGGAGAAGTTAGAACCAATCAAAATCAAAGGCGGGGCAGTTCAAAATACAGTAAAAATGCAGAAAAGAGCTGATTGGTTGAACTAGCGGGGGCTTGGCTATCTCGGCCAATCAGAGCGCGAGCTACTTGTCCCATAGTAGTCTATGGAGAGATCGGGGCACTGAAATCTCGGCGCTCAGCGCCGTCCGGCATGGAGTGTGATAAAAAAAAAAAAAAATTATTAAGTGTAAAATATGCTCTAAAAAAAGAGCTGAAACCTTTTATAAACATAAATCAATTAAATCCCGAACAACGCGTTTGTCGCCAAGACCGGCGCTACATAAGGAATTGGGATATAGAGAATTGCCGGGAAACAGTAATTCAAATTTTTTAAGCTCTTCTCATTGGTCGGCATAAACAAACCAATCAGAATAGGAGCGACAGCGGCCCATTCTAACCTATGGAGGAGTATTGACCAATCAGAATAGGAGCGACAGGGACCCATTATAACCTATGGAGAAATATTGACCAATCATATTCAAAGGCGGGACAGTTCAAAATACAGTAAAAATGCTGATTGGTTGAGCTAGCGGGGCTTGGCTATCCCGGCCAATCAGATCGCGAGCTACTTTCTCATAGAGTTCTATGGGGAAAAGAAATGCAGAGCGAGCGCTGTTTGTGATTGGCTAACTTAAAAGAGGCGCGGTTATTTGGACCAATGGGAGAGCGAGCGACGCTCCTATTGGTTTTCTAATGCAATCTGGAATAAAACTGTACATTGCCGAAATCAAATGAAAAGAGTACAGAAGTTGTATCAATGTGTATATAAAATGAACAATAATATTGGAGTAAAGAAAAAAAAAAATTAATTCAATAAAATCATGTTTTCTGCATTTTTACTGTATTTTGAACTGTCCCGCCTTTGAATATGATTGGTCAATATTTCTCCATAGGTTATAATGGGCCACTGTGGCTCCTATTCTGATTGGCTGGTTTCTGCCGACCAATGAGAAGAGCGTACAGAATTTGAATTAATGTATTTCCCGGCAATTCTCTATATTGCAATTCCTGATGTAGCGCCGGTCTCGGCGACAAACGCGTTGTTAGAGATTTGACTGATTTATTTTTATAGAAGGTTTCAGCTCTTTTTCAGATCATATTTTACACTTAATAAAAATGATTTGTTTAATCATACTCCATGCCGCACGGCGCTGAGTGCCGAGATTGCATTGCGCCGATCTCTCCATAGACTACAATGGGACAAGTAGCTCGCGCTCTGATTGGCCGGGATAGCCAAGCCCCGCTAGCTCACCCAATCAGCTCTTTTCTGTATTTTTACTGTATTTTGACTGTCCCGCCTTTGATTTTGATTGGTCTATATTTCTCCATAGGTTAGAATGGGTCTTTGTCGCTCCTATTCTGATTGGCCGAGATAGCCAAGCCCCCGCTAGCTCAACCAATCAGCTCTTTTTCTGTATTTTTACTGTATTTTGAACTGTCCCGCCTTTGATTTTGATTGGTCAATAGTTCTCCATAGGTTTTAATGGTTCACTGTCGCTCCTATTCTGATTGGCTGGTTTATGCCGACCAATGAGAATAGCTTTCAGAATTTGAATTACTGTATTTCCTGGCAATTTCCAATATCCTAATTCCTGATGTTGCACCGTTCTAGATTTTTGGAAAGTGTTTTTTTTTTTGTTTTTTTTTGTTTTTTTGAGATTTGAGCTATTTTTCTGAGAATGTTTTACGCCTTTATAAAGGTGATTTTTTCGGAATCATACTCCATGCCGCACGGAGCAGAGCGCCGAGATTTCTTTTGCGATCTTCTATGTTTCCTCTAATGTTCTGTTCTCGCTTCACTTCACCTCCGCCGGAGCATTTAGACCAGAATCAACCAGGTCTGCCTGTCGGAGCTGCCGAGCGCTGCACTGCGCCTCGCTTTGCCGACTCGCGATCGTACATGCCTCGGAGTTTTCGAGCGCGCTGCGTCCCGCCCCGGAACGCCTACAGTGCGCCCACACTGCGCCCATTGCCCGCCCCTTCATGTGAGGCGCAGCCGAAAGTGGCGAACGCTGCGCCTAACATCGCATCCCTGCGTCCGACAGGGGATTCGGGCCGGTGAGGCGCAGGATACGCCAGAAATGGGGCAAAAAGCCCGTTCATACATGTCGCCCAAGGTGTGAGGGTCCTGCTCGTGAGAGCTTACAATCTATTAGGGTGTATGGGTGAGACAAACGGTGAGAAGTGCCAAGTTTACAATGGTCCAGCCATGTTAAATAAATAGGAGGTGGTTTACATAAAAGTTGGGTGACCCTGACAGTACATCTATATACAGATAAGTGCATGTGAGTGCCCTAGTGTAGGGAGTGACAGATGTGTGTGATAGCAGTTAGGGATCTTGGTGGGCCAGGCTGAGAAGATGTGTTCTCAGGACCCTTTTAAAGCTATGAGGGTAGTGAGTGTGCCTGATCGCCCGTGGTAGAATGTTCCAGAGAACTGGAATCTTTGAGACAGACATGGGAGGTTCGGATGATTGAGGAATGTAACCGGATATCAGCAGCAGAGCAGAGAGAGCGGGTAGGGTGGTAGACAGAGATGAGAGAGGAGATGTAGGGGGTACAGCACTGTGGAGAGCTTTATGGGAGAGAGTTATGAGTTTATGTTGTATTGTGTACTGGATGAGCAACCAGTGCAGTGACTGACACAGGGTAGAGGCATCAGTATAGCGGCTGGAGAGAAAGACAAGCCTGGCTGCTGCATTCAGGACAGAATGAAGAGAGGAGAGTTTACAGAGAGGGAGACCGATAAGCAGGGAGTTGCAGTAGTCAAGACGAGAAAGAATAAGAGCAACAATGAGAGTTTGAGTTGTTTCCATAATGAGAAAATGACGGATTCTGGAGATGTTTTTGAGGTGCAGGTAACAGGAGCGGGCAAGGGATTGGATATATGGGGTGAAGGACAGATCATAATCTAGTATAACCCCCAGACAGCGGGCCTGCTGCCTAGGAGTTATGGTGGTACCACACACTGAGACAGTATGTATTAATATATATTAATAGCAAATTCTATCTCAATGATAATATTGAATTCATCAACACCTTCCATGTATTGCTGTAATTCACATTAAAATAGAATTCTGTATGACCAGTATCTACTTATCAGATCAATGTGGCAAGAGAAGTAAATGATCACTGATTAGAATATATATGCCCTACACAATATATCGGGTGCTGCTGCTTTGTATAGTAATGTGATGACAAATACGGAAGTGTTTACAGCACTGAATCCATTCCAGTATTTGTCCCCATAGTCTGGGTTCACGCTGGTATTTCTCTATAATTAGATCCTAGTTTGTGTAGCTAGAAAAACACAATATTACAACATTCATGAGGAGCAGCAGTTCTAAACAGGATATTCAGGCATGTAATGCATGCAGTAAATGGAAGGCTATGTGAACACAGCACAGGATTAACGTTGGATTTTCAGTGGTTTCAGGATTTTGAATTAGCCCAAAATCCAACGGCACATAGACAGCAATGAAAAATCCGTGCTATAGTCTATACAACACAGATTTTTTACTGTCTGGATTAAAATCTGGTGGACTAAACGACATGTTACATATTCCGTCGGATTCCGCTCGTTTTTTCCATTGGCCCCATTCATTTGATGTATCCGACTGCGGCTTTAGCGCAAATCTGCGGAAAAAAACGCAGTCCAGTAATGACAAAATGCCATCGGATTTTGGACGGCATATGACATATGCTGTGTGGACCTAAATGCCCTTTATGTGTTGTATGAGCATTTAATAGAACTGCTTCTTTAAATGTAGTGATTCGATTGCCAAGCATATGGTGTTTGCTCTGCTCCTAGTGAGTCATGGGGATGTGCTTCATTCTTGGTCTTTGTGTAAACAAGGTCTTTTGCTGGAAACGATGGTTTTGTACAGACAGCTGGGTACTTTTCAGATTATAGAACTTTAGGGGGGTGCAGAGATAGACAGTCACATTCAGGGCCTGTTGTAGAGGGAGCCCAAAAGTTTTCTGGTCACATAAGCCTCCAGCGTTATAAATTGTTCATGGTAGGTGGGGGGGTCCTTTTGTGAAATTGGGGACCAGAAGCTTTAGTTATGCCTCTTGTAATATATTGCACAATACATCATTACAAACCGTATTTACTTTAATGTGTTTGCTTCCATAGCACAGACAGTTATTTCCAAGGAGCACTGGCATCAGTGCCCATAGGGGAGAATTCTAACATACGAGTTTTTTCTATACATAAAAAATTCTTTATATACGGACTAACGTTTGTATGGTGGTATGCATGCAGTAATATTAGATTCAGGATCCATGTGTTCCACTTTAATCTTGTATTAGGTTTAGGGTTCCTCCACATTTTGTCCAAAAAAAAACCGCTGCAAAGACTGAACGATTTTCTTTATGATTTGTGATGTGGAAAAACGATACAGAGAAATAAAACAGGGGAGGTCTATGATGAGAAAAATGTTACTGACTTCCTGAAAAAAAAAACACTACACCTAGAGCTACTGACACAAAAAACACACCTCCGGCTACATTCACATATTGTAAAATTTAAAGTGGTTGTCTGACTATAGACATTGATGACATATCGCTAAGATAGTTTGATAGGTGCAGGTCCCAGAGGTGGGAACTGAATCTCTCTCCTTAACGAGTGCTGAAACCTCTCCATTCTGAATGGATAGGTGGTCGGGACTCTCCCATAGACAAAAATGGGAGTTCCAGGTTTAGCCGAGCATCGCCGCTCGTGGAATCCACAAGGATTCTGCTATTGAAATTCGCGTCATCCAATGCATTTCTAATAAGTAATTTTTTTTGACTAAATTACATGCTTGTTGCCTGTGGGTTTAGTGTCGTTTTTTTGCATTAGGTTTTACATGCAGTTTGCAATCAGAGTACAATTCATGCCTATTGGTTAAAATCCACATGCAATACATGTATAAATGTTTTAGGCGCTTATTGCATGAGGATTTTAGTCATCCCAATGACATCAATAGTAAATTTCCATGTGGTTGCCGGCTGGAATACGACCAAAGAACGAGCATGTTCAAAGTTTTGTTGACTGTGCATCAGTTTTTAAAACTACGCCGAAAGTAAGTCAATGGGAATTGTTTACTTTTAGTTTTTAACAAGGATTTCAAGGAGAAGTCCGCCTCGAAATCCTCTTCATGTGAACATACCCTATGTGCAAAAAACACTACAGAGAGAAAAGCAGTGGCCATAGTGCGTTTTATACATAGGGCCACATGTATAAAACTATCTTTGCTGCCCATAGCAACCAATCAGAGCGTCCCTTTAACTTCATATAGAGCTCTGGAAAAATGAGACTGGCACTCCGATTGGTCACTATGGGCAACAAAGTGATTTTTAGACCTAGACAGTTTTCATACATGTGGCCCATAGTGTCTACAGACCGGCAGCTTACATCTGTCTGCTGCAGTTTTTTTTTTAAAAAAAAGCTTGAAAAAATTAATGCATTTTTGTTGGTTTTTTTTTTCCTTGCAAAACTGCTGTGTGTGAAATTGCCTTAGAGTAGTTTTCAACATTGTGAGTCAATTTTTGCACTTTGAGTGTGTTGTTTGGTCAGTTTTGTTCAATAGGCAGCATGCT